>KQ986774.1:84119-126663 GCA_001598015.1 Dorcoceras hygrometricum
TTCGAGTGTTGCGTCGATTTGGTAGAATGCCGTGTGTTTAACAGGCTTTTACCAGAGTCTTCGGGATTTCTCGCAGGGTTAGTTGTTGCTCAGTATAAGGTACGGATTTGAGCTTGATTTACAGCGAAGTTATGGCTTGGATGAATTGTAGTCGCTGGTATGTGGAATTGCCGTGCCTGCTGGTTGTGTTCTGTTGAGAATTGTGTATGCTATTTGTGTATTTGCTGCGTTGCATATGTTTATATGATTTCATTCCCGCATGTTGCATACACGCATGGTATTCCTTTCCAGTTTTGGTAGTTTTGTACCATTGTTGCATTGTTATTGTTTTCTTACCAGGATGTGAGGGCGAGCGGCAATACCGCACTCTCATCTCCCTGCTGGGATCGTAGCCACCATGAGCCGAGTGGTTAACTACCACAGTTCATGGGCGAGGCAACAACAGGTTGAGTTGTTTGATGCATCCGGTAAGTGGGTGTAGTATCACGACGAGTGGCTCACTACCACACTGTGAACACACCCCGTGGCCACTGTACGTTGTCGATGATTCTTGGAGCTATGTTTGAGTTACTTAGCTCCCTTGTGGGTCGAGCTTTCCATTGTTCCTTGGCGTCTCACGCATAGCACCTGCATTTTATTCCTTGCTGTAATTTCTGTTGTATTATTGCTCTCCGTACTGGGGTTTGACCCCATGTCCCTCCGGGGCTTGGTTGTTTCTTTGTTGCGTTGTTTTTCAGGAAACCCAGGTTCTACAGCTGGTCGTGGGTTTGTACCATTGTTGCATTGTTATTGTTTTCTTACCAGGATGTGAGGGCGAGCGGCGATACCGCACTCTCATCTCCCTGCTGGGATCGTAGCCACCATGAGCCGAGTGGTTAACTACCACAGTTCATGGGCGAGGCAACAGTAGGTTGAGTTGTTTGATGCATCCGGTAAGTGGGTGTAGTATCATGGCGAGTGGCTCACTACCACACTGTGAACACACCCCGTGGCCACTGTACGTTGTCGATGATTCTTGGAGCTATGTTTGAGTTACTTAGCTCCCTTGTGGGTCGAGCTTTCCATTGTTCCTTGGCGTCTCACGCATAGCACCTGCATTTTATTCCTTGCTGTAATTTCTGTTGTATTATTGCTCTCCGTACTGGGGTTTGACCCCATGTCCCTCCGGGGCTTGGTTGTTTCTTTGTTGCGTTTTTTTCAGGAAACCCAGGTTCTACAGCTGGTCGTGGTTTCAACCCAGCTGGTGGTGCCCCAGGAGGTGGCTAGTGTGTCCCAGTAGCATATAGCATAAATATATATATGTATCAGTTAGCCAGGGGGATGCCCTGCGCTTTGTTGTTGTACCCGTAGGGGAATATGATACACGTTTGAATTATGTATGCTTTGTGGTTAAATGTTTATGATTTGGGAACTTATTTTTAAGTATTGTTGTATTTTAAATTATATGTTTAAAACCGTCGGGCCTAAAAGCGAAAATTTTACCCACTTTTTGATAGCTTCCGCATGTGTTTATCTGTTGTGAGCACGAGGCCTGACATGCAAAACGTCATCGTTTTTATTAGTGGAGGCGACGTTGTTTTGGCTTCGCGCTAGTGATCGCTGTTGTGGGCGTTTAGTTCATCAGATATGATGACGTAGGTTGCGCGACGTCGTTTTGGATCTGTTGTAGCGTAGCGCTTTAATCAGATTTGCTGACGTGTCCGAAGCGATGTCGTTTTGATTAGCACTCGTTGTGTTGCGTTGCGATTGCTGCCGTGAGCTTCGCATTGTTGAAGAATCTGTTATCAGTAATTGTACTGTTTGGTTGGTGGACATTTCTTCATCAGCTACGTACTGTTCCCGTTGTTGTCGGCAGCTGCGGGTTATTTTAGGGGATTGTTCGTTGTGTAGTGCTTGCGTTCAGAAGTTGTGGAATCTGTTTTTGTCGGTGGTTATTTTAAAAGATTTCTCGCGTGTATATTAGAAGCTTTGGCCTTCGATCATTTTATCAGATTCCATACTTAGAGAAATTCTCCCGATTGTCGACCTTTGTCTCTAACCCTAGAACACTGTTCACCCGAACATTTTTCCTAGATTTCTGTCGATTCTAGCCTTTGTTTTCGACGGTTTGGGTGGCACTGAACTCCCTGAGGCTTGATTTTCCGATTGTTACCCATTAGAGATTGTAGAACGACTTGTGGAATAGAGCGTGAAGCTGCTGGTGAGCGAAGATTTCTGGAGAAATCTGGCAGAGCGTTCTTTGGGTGTTGTGCTCTTTTGGGTAAGTGATTCCTTGCCAAGTTTAAGCCTCGTTTAAGAGTTGAGAAGTACTCTGTAGGATTCGGTAGTTGAATTATGCTACTGGACCTTAGAACCTTAGATGTTGAGTTCAAATTTAACTGATTGTTAGATACCTGGTACAGATTCGAATTCCAGGGAGTCTCTACCGTGATTGCCGTAGCAGGAGAAGGCTGACTTGCTTCAATTGGTTGTTCCGTGCCTTGTGAATCTGTTGAGGTAGAAATCAGTTGTTGAAGGTACGAATTGGAGCAACTCTGGACAGCTTTGATGCTTGAGCATGCGTATATTTCAGGCTGTGAAATCTGGTTGATTTTGATGATTGTAATTGCATGAGCAGAATGTGTTTTGTTGATTGATTTATGTTCTGTTTCGCGTACTGTGATTTGTATGCATCGAGTATTGATTTATGAATGGCATCAATGCATACATCTTGAGCCTGTTGACAGATTGATTGATGACCTGATTGAAAGCCACGTTGTGACTGGCCGACTGATGAGTCGTGCCTGAAAAGTCCAACGCTATCATCGGAGTGGTGACTTTCGGATTCGAGTGTCTACCACCGAGCTGTGATGGGCTGACGGGCTCTAAAGATCACGGACCGATGATTTCCCCGGTTGATACACCGTGCGGGTATAGAGGCTGACTGAGATGATTTGCCAGTTGATACACTGGTCTAGCTATCCGATCCTTGATAGCCCTCATGCATTTCATAGCATTGATTATAGCATGTTGCATGATTAGCTGTTTTGATAGCTCTACGTACTGAGGTTTGACCTCGTATTTCTTTTCCTGCTTTTGTGTTGTTTGGGTCTGTGTTACCCATTTGCAGGATCTTCAGGTAACCAAGCTGGACAGAGTGGAGCGCCAGCTGGTCGATCCCCGTTTCCTTGAGTCCCAGTCTACTTATATTATGTACTGAACCGGGGGATGCCCCGTGTTTTTATGTATTTGGGGTCTGTATTTGAATTGAGATTTGTCGTTACCTGTTTTATATGAGTTTGAGTCAACTCGTATTTTGAGTATTGATATTTTGAATGTATGTTTTGAGTTCAGGCCCATATTATTTCGAAAAAATTTTTAAGCCCCGTTTTACGCTTCCGTGATTATGTGCTTAATTGTGTTCTAATCCTGTGAGATTAGCACGGGGCCTGACATGGGCGGCCCTCATCATCTTCTGGACAGTCCAATCGACTAGGAACTAATTTAGAACAGAGACTATTAGATGTGTTTCATGATAGCCATCAAATCCACTATCACATCTAACATACAATATAATGCATTCAAGGTCTTTATCAAAAAATTTGTAATCATAATAATGAATATAAAGAATGCCATAAAACAATGCGAATTTCATAATTAAAATCTTTGTACATAGAGTCAACAAGAACCCACATACCACAAGTTGGCTAGTTGGGCACCTACTCTAACACTTACATCATCGGGACCTCACCTAATCTCGCCACCTGATGAACATCACGGAGTCGGTGAATGAGTCAAATTGAGGCGCCTATCATCTAGAGTGTCAATGTTGCTTCCAGTCATAAGGACTTATGAGACGGACCGACTCTATAATTTTTTTTAAATAAAGTGCAGAATAAACAATCTTTAAAAGTATGGCTCGTCCCCTTTAAAACGTTTTCTCAACGTTACTTTAAACATAAATAAAATCAATATCTCCAAAACATCAAATCATCCACACTGTTTAAAATTAGAGTACGTAAGAGTTGCGGAAACTAAACATGACTGATAAATAACTGAAAATGTTTCAAAACATAAATAATGACGTCGAAGTGGTCACGTGGTATAGCTGCAACAAACGCTCAAAGGTCTCCACCTCCGGTCGGCATAAAATCAACAGGGTCATCACCTGCACCATTTAAACCTAGTGAGCCTAAAGGCCCAGCATGCTCTATCTGAATAATAACAAGGTACATATAATAAAATCGCTTGCAAGCATATACGTATAGTAAAATAACCTTAAAACATGCGTGCATGAATGATCGTAAAACATGCGTTGAAACTTTTCATAATAGTACAAGATCACATATCAAAACATAATGAGGCATGAGCATAACATAACGTAACGTAAAAGGGCATGCGAGTCGTATCCATGAAGTGTAAGCCATAACATAAGCGATTGATCAATCTACGAACCAATGTACGTGGCGATGCGGTTCACCCGACCTTACCTCGGGATCCCTCACACCTCTATGCTGCCACTTCACCATGTCGTGATCACATGGATCCATAAGCTCATAATACATGAATAGGGGATCCTCGGGCCTGGTATCCCGACTATCTCCCATCGTAAACTTTCCACACATCACTTCAATCCCTCGAAAATATTTTTCTTTTCTTTCATGCCTTAACATTTTCATAAAGTTTCATGATACGTGCATTTCATAAAAACATGCAATTTAAAAGGCTTAGCCCGTCAATATATGTTTAATTCTTTCATTTAAAACATTTTCATATTCGTATACATAACATACTACATATATAATTAAAGATATATTCACGGGCTTCTACATTTTCTACTCCGGTCAAGGACTGGTTCAGGTGTCCGGCCCACTAACTCTAAGCCCAAAAGCCTAGACTTAACTTTAAAATGACATCTACCCCTAAACATGACTTGGCCCATGACTTTAAAATTTAACTTTAAAAAGTTTATAAAATACTTACTCCTTTACTTTAAAATCAAGCATTAAAAATTTGACTATAAAAAAGTCCCATTGACCCCAAATTTGACTTTAAAATTAATACAAAATATTAGGTCCATAAAATCATTAAACGTTTGACTTAAAACATTTGACCTAAAATTCTTAAAATTGGACCTAAAACTTTAAAATTAAAATACTCGGTCCAGAAATAAAATAATTCGGACCAAACATAAAATATTTTGACTTGACCCTCGACTAACAGACCCTGTCCAATTGAACCGACCCATCGGCCCAACCGAACCGGCCCATGCACATGCAACCCTAGCCGCACACACGACACATGCGAGCACCCAACGGCTTCCCACTTCGCACGACCAGCTTCGGCAGCCCATGTCCAGAGCCCCGCCGGCTGGACTACACCCAGGTCCAGTCGCACCACCAGGCCGAGCCATGGCTTGAGCCTCAACCTGCAACCCCACGACCGATGCATCAAAGAGAAGAAACAGCATGCGCCGCTAGCAACGTGCGCCATTCGTGAGTCTTGGCTCGAACAAGGTGTCGAGCCACCTTCCCTCTCAACAATGGACCACTACTAGACCACCCTAGGACCACCATGAAATGAGCATTAACAGCCCTTGGCCAAAGCATCACAAGATCGAATCAAAAACGTATTGAAAACGATGAAACATGCATGTATCTCAAACATTATGCATAGATCTAAGCAAATCACATACAATTCATGCAACAACTTTAGAAAAACAGTATATTATAGCTTAAATGGTGAGAAAAGAAGAGATATCACATGCCTTTATTGGAGAATAATGAAGAACTGCGAGTTACCGAAGCGGAGGATGCGAGATCGGGACAAACCACCCTGGATTACACCAAAACTTGAAGAAATCGTGCAAGGGGAGAGGGGAGTGGCGTGAGAGTGAGGAGGAAGGAGGTGGAGGCTAGGGTTACAAGAAAATAGGGTTGAAAGAATGAGTGTGTAAAAAATGACCCCTTCAAATGTTTTAATTAGGAAATAATGGAGTTTTTCAATCCTAACCCTCCACTAATTTAAAAATGTTGAATAAAACTCTAAACATAGGCTTTAAAAATCTTAATTTTCGTAATATATAGCCTCCTCCGTTTTAAAATATCTGAAAATCCATTAAAACAGACCGTATAGGCGAAAAACGGGTTCCTCTCAACTAATTATTATAAAAGCTCATTTTTCGTAAATACTGCTTAAAAATAATAAAATTTTGCTCTTAAAAATTTGAGGGCTTAAAAATTTAAATAAATTTTCATCTCGGTCGTCCCTAGTCTCGTCCACGCATCCTGAACTCAAATAGACGAAAAACACAACATGCATATCATGCCACATTATAACCATCAAGAAATCACATAAAATAGCATATAATTTTCTAAAATAATTTTTCCCCTAGTCATGCTCTCATTTACACGTAATTAGGATTTCTGGGCGTTACAACTTATGTACAAACAAAACCTTGGACTTAATCCACTCGACAAATAATAACTCCTTGATAATTATGATATGATAGGCCGTGCTGGTATGATTGGGAAGTGGACGTATGTCATGTTCTGATATGATAGTACGTGCTAGTCAGACGTTGACTCCGTTCTGATCTGATAAGCCGTGCTAGTCGGATTTGGACTCTATTCTGACTTGATAAGCCGCGCTAATCTGGTTTGGACTCTATTCTGATCTGATTTGTCGTGTTGGTCTGACTGGAACCCTGTTCGGATTTGATAGACCCTATTGGTTTGATTGGAACTCCGTTTTGATCTGACAGCCCGCTATGAGTTAAAATGAACTGTTCCGAGTTGATCCGACATCATGTCTGTTTTAAGTTGCTTTGACTTTTCTGAGCCTATTTGACTATTTTGATATGATTCGACTCCTCATGTTCTGTTCTGGGCTTCTTTGCCTGTTCTGAGCCGATTTGAATTTTTGATATGATCCGACTCGGTATGTTCTATTTGAGCTGCTTTGACTGTTCTGATCTGATCTGATTTACTTATTTTGACCCGATCTGGTTTACTTTTCTGCTATGGTCTGACCTGTTATATTTGATCTGATCTGAAATATTGTTCTGGTTGGATCTGAACCATTATGTTCTGTTATGAGCCACCTTGACTATTTTAATCTGATTTGACTACTCTAGTCTGAGTTTTCTATACTGATCTGATTTGACTGCTCTTGTATGCTTTGGCTGTTCTAATCCGCTTTGACTGTCCTAGTATGATTTGACCGTTTTAATATGTTTTGACTGATCTAGTGTGATTTTAACGTCATAAGCTAATTTGACCTTCTGAACTGATCTATCAGTGTGATAGGAGAGATACTCCAGCACAGGATGATAGTTCAAACAACAACAATCGTGTCCTAGCCGGTATGGCTTAGTTGCTAGAACAATTGGTAGGACAAGCTGGTCATGGAGGTGGACAACAAGCGGGACTTGGGCTTAACCAAAAGGAACCACATGAATGGTTTAGATGAAAATGCCTCAAGGACTTTACTGGTACCACTGATCCACTCGTGGACTAGATCTGGATAAAATCCTTAGATGTCATCGTCGACTAATTACATTTGACAGATTGCGAACGACCTAGATGTGCCATATACATGCTGAGGGATGGTGCAATGATCTAGTGAGAGGGAGCTATGCTGTCTGTCAATCTGGCTACTCTCACCTAGGAAGGATTCAAAAAATGTGTTCTATGATCAGTATTCACCACTGATGTGTGCTCCTAACTGAAGGGAGTTACTAACCTTGGCACAGAAGGACTTGTCAGTGCGGGACTACGTTCGAAAGTTTGAACACGGCTGCTACTTTGTTACCTTAATCGCAGGGGATGCTGAGGAGCTGTGACATTTTGTTGCTGGTTTGCGACCGACAATCAAGAATGATTTTTAGGATGATTGAGCCTAAGGACTTCAGGGCAGCAGTGGATAAAGCCTTGGGAGGTAATCAAGATTGGAAAGAAAACTGAGGAGGAGCACCTGAAGCATCAGGCTTAATATCTCAGGGAATAGACAGTCCAACAGGCCGGAATGCAAGCCTCAAGGACACCGTCCCCAGCGGCCATGATCGCCACCCCCGTCACTGCTCTCAAAATTGATAGCATGCCGCTTTGCCCAACGTGCCACAAGAACCATTCCGGACAGAGTGTTGTTTGTGAAGAATAAGGATGGGAGTACGAGATTATTCATAGACAATAGGGATTTAAACAAATTAATGGTGATCCCTTACAAAAATCTAGGATCTGTTGATCAAATTCAGGGTGAGGATATGTTTTCTAAAATCAACCTACATTCGGGCTACGTCAGCTGAAGATCAGGGAAGAGGTGTACATAAAATGGCAACACGTTATGGTAATTATGAGTTTTTGGTGATGCCTTTTGGGTTAACGAATGCATCCTTAATATTCATGGATCTCATGAACAGAGTGTTCCAGCCTTCCTGGAGCACTTCATGATAGTGTATTTTGACGATATTTTGGTCTAATCCAAGAGCCGAGAGGAGAATCCAAGCATCTTAGTGTAGTGTTAGAGACTTTTAGGGACAGAAAACTTTTCGTGAAGTTCAACAAACGTGAGTTCTAGCTTGAGAAGGTTGCATTTATCGGTCATGTGATTTCAAACACTAGGGTTGACGTAGACTCAACAAAAGTGAAAGAAGTTCGGGACTGGATGGTGCCTAAGAGCGTTATTGAGATACACAATTTCTTGGGCCTTGCAGGTTACTACTGACATTTCATCATGGGATTCTCTAAGATGTCAGTTCCTTTAATGTCGCTAACAAAGAAGAATGCAAAGTATGAGTGGACCCCTGAGAAAGCATTGATAGAAGCTACGATGTTAGCCATGACCGTCTGAGAAGGAAAAGTGGAAGAAATAGGATGAAGATAAGGGTAGAAATATATACACGGTAGCAGATGGAATTGTCCGATATCAAGGCCGACTGTGGGTTCCGCATGTACACCTTGCGATCTGATATCATGACCGAGGCTCACACCTCTCGATACTCAATAAATCTAGGAGGCACAAAGATGTATAAAGACTTGCAAAAAATTGTATTGGTGGCCAGGAATGAAGCTAGACATTGCAAGGTTTACCTCAGAGTGCTAACATGACAATAGGTGAAAGCAGAGTATCAACGACCAGCAAGAATGTTGAGCCTGTTAGAGTAGTTACGAAGATAGTCAACAGTTGGTAGTGAGATTTGTTGACTCTTGTTGTAAAATGATCTTGTTTCATTTATATAATTTACATTTTTCATAGCATTCTTTAAATGCACTATAGTATATCTTAGATGTGATAGTAGATTTTATGGCTATCATGAAACATATCTAATAGTAACTGTATTCTAAACGAGTTCCTAGTTGATTGGGCATCCAAAACAGGGATAAGGTCAGCCCGAGTTTGATACTAGCATCTGTAAGGCTCTTGAGCGATCAGATTGGATCAATAGGATCGGAGTAATCAGATTGGATGAATAGGATCAGAGTAATCAGATTGGATAAATAAGATCGGAGCAATGAAATTGGAGCAATGAGATCGGAGACAAGCTGAACTGACCTAGGTCGAGTTGTGTTGATTTGGGTCGAGCAGTGCTGAACTGGATCGAGTTGTGCTGATTGGGATTGAGTTATGCTGATTGATCGAGCGAGGCTGATCGGGGTCGAGCTGTGATGATCTAAGGTTGATCTGATAGGGCTGTGCTGATCCGATAGCACTGAGTTGATCTGGTAGCGTTGGGATGGTCAGATCAAGCTGGATTTGTGAGGACTAGAAATTTAGTAATTGGTGATTAATGAAATAATCAGATCTGGATAAGGATTAACCAAGGGAAATGTTAACCATCGGGTTTTCAGATTTGAAGGAATTGTTTTTTCTATTGGTGATATTCGGATTTTCAGATTTGAGGTAGAACAGATCAGATATGGTTGTTGGTCGCTATCGGTGGCTTGGAAAAGATGCGCAAGAGGATTTGAGAAGATCTTACTCGGGTATGATTTGTTTTGGTGTATTGCACTTGAGTTGAGTGTTGTCGGGAATTGGTATCGGAAGATATAAGATTTGAGATGATCTAAAGGCTTTGAGTTGAGGGAAACAGATTTGAGTAATGGAATTTACAGTTGGAAGTAATGCGATGTCGTATCGTGTTATCAGATTTGACGTTGGTAGAGTGAAATCTGTTGAGGCTCCTCTGATTTACCAGCTGAGTTGTTGGCCTTGATTTTCCGATTGTTCTTTGGCACCCTCATGCATATCATGATTTGAAATACTGCATGTTTTATGAATTGCTGTTTTATGAGTGCTCTTCGTACTGAGGTTTGACCTCGTTTCTTTTCCCTATTTTTGGGCTGCTTTGGTCTGTGTTGGCCATTGCAGGTTCTACAGGTAATCCATCTTGACAGAGTGGAGCGTCAGCTGGTAGACCCCGTTTGAGTCCCAATTATATTTATTCTATGTATTGATATATTGAGCCAGGGGATGTCCTATGCCTACAATACTTGAGGGGATCTGTATTTGATACTTGTTGCCTGTTCTGTTGTTGTTGGATTTTGAGTTTAAATCCTTATTTTTATTATGAACTTATTTTGAATGATATTTTGGATCAGGCCCAATTCGAAAAATTTTTAAGCGCTGATTACATGTTTCCGCATAATTGAGATTAATTGAGTAATTAATCTGTGTTCAGCGCACTGGGCCTGATAGGATTGAGTCGATAGCGCTGAGCTGACCTAGTACAGATGAGATGATATGATAGGAGCAGGGCTGATCCGATATAGCTGGGCTGATCCGATAAGTGCTGATCCGATAGCGTTGATCTGATCTGATAGAGCTGTTCAGATATGATAGCGCCGTACTGTTCTGAGTAGCGCTAAGCTGATTTGATAGAGCTGTTATGATCCAATAGCACTCTGAGTAGCACTGTGGTATTTTTATTACCGTGAGCTGATATGGGTAGCACTATTTGGATCCGATAGCGCTGTTCTACTCTGAGTAGCACTAAGCTGATCTGATAGAGCTGTTCTGATTCGATAGCATTGAGCTAATCTGATAGTCCTATACTATTTGGAGAAGCGTGTCGAGAAGATTCTTAGCACATGATGTAGTTATATAACTTAGAAGAGTCGGGCTGTTGTAAAAAAACTAAGTTATATCGTCTGAACGAAACCCTGGTCACTGTTCACCCCATCAATTTTTTCCCGATAGCCGAAGATTTTCTAATATGTTTTGATAATGGGTAGTACCATTGGAATCCTCTTTCCAAAACCGTAATTTCCCAAACATTCTTGTGGCCTGAGGTGCCGGAGGATGGAGACCGACTGTAGTGCAGATGTGCCGTTTCTCACAGTTTACGATCGTTTGGCTCAACTGGTTTGGTCACCATTTCTTGTAGGTAGTAGTTCTCCTCCTTGGCTTTATTTTGAGACTAGTAAGTTAATTCTTGGTGTCGGTTTGGATTGGTTCTGAGAAGTCGTGATCTGTTCAATGTACAACCTGTTCAGGCGAGGTCCTTGATATGTTTTTCTCTTTGGTTGTTAAGAGTTTGAGACCTATTGTGGATGATTTTGGATTGTAGGTGGTTTTTGGTTTCTGCCATGATTTCTCCAGTCTTCTTGGTAGTTACTGGACTCCTGGCCGATGTCTGTTCCACCAGCTTCCACGATCTGTTCGGCTGATGTGCTTGGTTTAAGGTACCTTGTTAAGAAGTACCACGTGGTATGGATAGAACGTGTGTTACAGCTTTGTAGAGATAATTATGTGCTATGTGTGCGAATGCGAAGTGTTGCTGCTTGTACTTATTGTGATTTATTTTGAATGAATTATGTGTCGTGGCATTGAGCATGTGAATTCATATTGGGTTTTTGTTGGTAGACGTTGATTTTATTTGAGAGATCTGTTTGTAGCCTCGTTGGAATGGTGTTTTGTGTTGTACACTCATGAGGATGGCATAGAGAGCGAGTGGGTAGCTCCCGCACTCTCAGTGCTGTGTCTTGGAAACTTGGTGGTGTGGGTGTTGAGGGCACACTCCCATTATACTTGTTATTTTGTTGAGTGCGAGCGGGTAGCTCCCACAGTCTCGAATAAGGAGCTACCATCGTCAGTTTTCCATTGAGGCCGGCCGGGTCGCCCCCGTTACTCTCAATGATGTGCCACTGTTAGATGTGATAGTGTATTTTATGGCTATCATGAAACACATCTAGTAATCACTGTGTATTCTAAATTAGTTCCTAATCGATTGGGCCGTCCAAAACAAGGATAAGGGCTGACTGATTTTGAGACTAACATCTGCGATGCAAGGTGCCACCTTTCATTGGTAGGAAACATTGAGATGTTTTTAGCATGCATGATGGTGATCTAAAGAACTACCCTCGTTTGGAATTTCCAAGTGGTTATCATTTGCCATGAGGAATGAGTCCGAGATCTTGGTTTTACATAATTAGTCCTTATGAGTGGAAATATAATTGATACTCTACATGATAGGCACCTCACTTTGACTGTATTACCAACTCCGTGAGGGTAATCAGGTGGCGAGATTGGGTGAGGTCTCAATGCATGTAGGAGTCGATGCTTTGTTGTCTAAGATTCACTGCTGGCCTTGGTGGGTGGATATCCTATGCTATCTGAGGAGATAATAGTGTGACAAATCATTTGCCAGAGTATTAGATGTGCTCTAGTTAAACGGCTTTACCTAGTAGCACATGCGATATCGCTATTTGATCTCCAAGATATATTGCATGGTCATCGAATCTCTAGCGACTCTTGATTTACCAATGGTAATTAATTCGGTAGGGATATTTGAGATGAAAGGACCATATTGTGACGTCTAGTCCACCGATTTACTAATAAATCTTGAATGTATGAAAGAAAAACGTACAACTTTTTCAAATTTTTGGATTTCGAAGAAGACATAGGATTCAGGGGTGGTTTTGAAATTTTAGAGAATAGTTCAGATTATATTAACTACACAATACTGTTATCAGCTCGTAGATTGAAAATTGAATCGTGAGCGTGAAACAGCTCATGGTGAAAACCACATAAAATAGACCAGGGATTGCGATGTTAAGAAACTAAGGGAAATTATGCGAACTGCTCTCACTCAAACTGGGAATCAATTAATCTTAATAAGGTTTGATACAGATATACAAATGGCGTGTTTGTGTAATGATCAATACAACAAAAGTGATGCAATATGAAACAACCATAAACAATCCCCAGTCTGCTTCAGTTCGCACCAGCCAGCTCATGCTAAATTTCCTCACCTGCAATCATGAAAACTAGTGAGCATAGGGGCCCAACAAGTAAAGTCTGGTAATAACAAGTAACACAATACAACTGGAAACATAAAATCAAAACTAAAGGAAGTAAACATTAAGCTTGAACTGTCTTAAAACTCTGGTGTTATGGAAAAACCCATTGCTCAAATAACATTTTCTGTATGAGATGTGAGGCGAAAGTTCTCCTTAGGTCTGATCGCTTGATCAAGCTCATCTGATATTAGGTCTATGGAGAACTATCGCCCTTTAATATTCATGTTTGGAGAGGCACCCCGGCCGGTCGACCGACATCCACACTTCTATGTAACGCCTAGAAATCCTGAACGTAGAAATGAGTGCATGCTAGGGGAAAAATCATTTTAGAAAATTACATGCCATTTTATGTGATTTATTTGTGATTTTAATGTTGCATGATATGTATGGTCTGTTTTTAGTCTGTTGAGTTACCGACGCGTGGAAAATACTAGGGACGACCGAGATGAAAATAATTTTAGATTTTTAAGTCCTTATATTTTTAAGAACAAATTTATTATTTTTAAGCAGCAAATTTTCGAAAATTGGGGTTTTTATGATTATTTTTGAGGGGAACCCGTTTTTGGCCTATACGAGCTTTTTTAATGGACTTTAATGTATTTTAAAGTTGGAGAGGCTTTTATTTCGAAATTAGTGATTTTAAAGTCAAGTTTAATGTTTTAATTAAACATTTAAATTTAGTGGAGGGTTAGGATTGTAAAATTTCATTTAATTTTCTTAATTAAACATGAGGGGTCATTTGTGTCACACCCATTATTTCAAAACACAAATTTTGCAAAAACCCTAGCCTCCACTAATCCTCCATAGCCATCCCCCTCCTCCATTGCTCAAACCCATTGGTTCTTCAAGTTCTTGGGTGATTCAAAAAGGTGGTCTTATCCCGATCTCGCGTCCTACACGTCGGTAACTCACAGATCTTCCCTTTATACAATCCAGACATGTAATATCTCTTATTTTTCTCACCATTTAAACAATAATATTCTGTTTTTAATCAATTATTGTATGAATTGTATGTGATTTTAATTGATCTATGTTTATTGTTTGAGATCCATGCATATCATGATTTTCAACACGTATTTGATCCATCTCTTGATGTGCTTGGGTCAAGGACAGTTTTTGAGGCTAGGTTTGATCAAAGGATGGTACCAGTAGTTAGGCCATCGAGTTAGGATCACGTAGGTCCAAACGGGAAGCAATTTTGTCAAGTAATGAATTAGTTATGAATTTTATGATCAGCATGTGTCCTGGCTAATCATCTGTGCGTGATAGTAGAGTTGTTGGTGTCAGGTAAGTCAGTCTATAAGGTCTGAGTAGTCAAATTTTATTTCAAAAGATAGCTCATTGAGATGAGTTCACGTAGGTCCAAACGGGAAGTGATTTGGTTGGGGAACGAATTAGTTATGAATTTTATGGCTAGCACGTGTCCTGGATGCAGTCTGCATATGAGCAGTGGGTTTGCGGGCATCGGGGTTCTCACTTCCTGAATCTTTTTTGAGTCTAATTTGATCAAGTGGCTACGTGGGGTGCGTTAGGGTGATGTGGGTCAAAATAGGTAGTTATTTGGTTAATAAATGAATTTTTAATAATTTTTACCGTTTTGTCGCTCGAAGTGAGCCTCGTCGGGTCATTTTTGTGAAAATTAAGATTTCGAGTCTTAGGGGTTGCCAAAGTTCGTGGATGACTTTATTTGATATTTTAAATATATTTTAAGATGTTTTTCAGCATTTTTAGAATTTATTTTATTTATGAAATTTTTGTCAAATTTTAATGTTTGATTTTAAAGTGAAGGAGTGAGTATTTTACAAACTTTTTAAAATTCAATATTAAAATATAAGGTCCAATTATAAGATTATTTTGGTCAAATATTTTAAAGTCAAATATTTAGTCAAACTTTTTATTATTGTTGGACTTAATATTTTATTTCAAGTTTTAAAGTCAAAATTTTGGCCTTTGAGATTTTATTTAGTCCAAATTGGTCAATGGATCTTTATTTAGCCAAAATTTTAAATAGTTGATTTTTAGTAAAGGATGGGGTATTTTACAAATTTTAAGATTAATTTTAAAGTTTTTGGTCGAGTCATGTAATAGGCTAAGTATCAATTTTAAGTTAAGTCTAGGTTCTTTGGGGCTTAGAAGTAGTGGGCCAGACTCCTGAAACAGTCCTTGATCGGATTAGAAAATGTAGAAGCCCCTGAATATATATTTAATTATATATGTAGTATTCTATGTATGTTAATGTTTTTAAAGGAAATAATTAAATATAATGACAGGCTAAACATTTAAATTGCATGATTTTAAGAAATGTACGAATCATGAGATTTTATGAAATGTTAAAGGCATGTTCTTTTTTTGAGAAAAACCCGAGGGATTGAAGTGACTTGTTGCAAAATTTAATGATGGGAGCTAGCCGGGTAGCCGAACCCGGGGATCCCATGTTTTAATGTATTACGAGCCTATGGATCCATGTGATCACGACATGGTGAAGTGGCATAGGAGGTGATTGGGATCCTGAGGTAAGGTTGGATGAACCGTACCGTCACGTACGTTGGTTCTTTCGACTGATCAGTCATACGCCTGCTCACATTTCACAGATACGAATCATACGTTTTTATCTTACGTTACGCCAAGCCTTATGTATGCTATATGACTATGATACGTTATGATATGTTACGGAACATGTTTTACGACCATCCATACATGCATGATTTTAACTTGTTTTATATAACGTATGTGCTTACATGTGAGTTTATTATATGTACTTTGTTATTTAAAAGATAGAGCATGCTGAGCCTCTAGGCTCACTAGGTTTAAATGGTGCAGGTAATGACCCTATGCATTTTATCCCGACTGGCGGTGAGGACCTCTGAGCGCCTGTGCAGTAGTACCCCATGACCACTATGCTGTCTTTATTTACGTTATGACACACTTTTCAGACATTTTATTTACATGTTCCGTTCCCGCAACATGTTGGGACATAAATTCAAGAAGTTTTGGTGATGAAATACTTAACATGAAAAAGAATCCGTAAAATAAATCATCCAAACCAAAGCGTCAAGTACCGGACAAAACTTATCATGCTCAACAAAGAAATCAGCTCGAAGTATTGAGGTCAAAGTCAAACCATCCTGAAGATATATTTTAAAAAGCTGAACGACGTAAAGCACAAGAAACTAGCTCGAATGAGTGAACCAGCTGGATACTGAGACAGTAAAAAGCTAAATCAGCTGGATGAGTAGACAATGCAAATATCAGCCAGAATTTCATAAGAGTTTATCGTAAAATAAATCATCCAAACCAAAGCGTCAAGTACCGGACAAAACTTATCATGCTCAACAAAGAAATCAGCTCGAAGTATTGAGGTCAAAGTCAAACCATCCTGAAGATATATTTTAAAAAGCTGAACGACGTAAAGCACAAGAAACTAGCTCGAATGAGTGAACCAGCTGGATACTGAGACAGTAAAAAGCTAAATCAGCTGGATGAGTAGACAATGCAAATATCAGCCAGAATTTCATAAGAGTTTATCAGCTCGATACATGGAATTGAAAATTCAGCTGGGTATAACAAGGACATATGGAATTTGAAATTTGGAATGACTAAAGTACTATGCCATCTAAAGCTTTTCAGTTGACATCTCTGCAATGATGTGTGGTCGTTGAAACCACTTGAAGCTAAGACCAGAAATGCAGGGATTTGACAACATACTGAAGACGGCGCAGATTTACCAAAAAGGGAAATGCATTTATTGAAGATGTACTTTCATAGTACAAGCATTTAAGGCACCGCAGATATCTCAGCTTGGATGTATTCAATGTCTGTACTGGTAACATTTATTACCGTTACATCCAAGGAGTATATATAGAAGAGAAGAAAAATCTTGAAGAATAGCAGATACACACGAGATCATTCAGATATTACACAAGTTCTTCACTGAAGCATAGTTCATTTTTGAACCAGCTCGTCAAAAATGACACACGCACATATCAAACATACTCTTCGTGTCACCAACTCTTCTACACTCATTTCTGTAGACTTGAACTTGATTTGTAAAATCAATAACAGAGAGTGTCTGAGTGCTAGAGTAGCACAACCAGCTGAGAGCTTTAACTGTTAAAAGACGAACAAGGCTGAGGGTTTGTGTGTCGTAAGATAGCTAAACAGCTGAGCAATAAAGTGTTTGTAGTAACGAACCAGGCTGTGGGTCTGCGTGTCGTTTGTTGCTAGGATTTCTCTTGGCTGAGGGTCACGAGAGTGGGTTTGTACAAAAGTTGTATAAATCAAAGCCTTCTAGTGAAATCCTTCCCGTTGTGGAAGAAGGGGAGACGTAGGAGAGGTTGCTTCGAACTTCCAGAAACAACTCACTTGTTCTTATTATCTTTATTTCTGCACTTTGATTAAATTATTCAGCTGCTTGAATCACGTTTATTCCGCATAAAATAACTTTATTACATGAGACAATAGCATCACTGAGAAAACCTTCCAGCTGGAAGTTGGCTTTGAGTTGTAAAATCCTTTCAAAATAAACTGTTCGTTTAAAAATAGCAAAGGAGTTCATTCACCCCCCCTCTGAACTCTCAAGCACTCTTTTCGATCATAACAAGTGGTATCAGAGCGGGTTTTCTCAGTGTCTGAACGTTTTACTCATTATTATTGTTAATATGTCGGTCTCTCACTCTAAAATTCCTATGTTCTCCAAGGAGTAATACGACGTCTGGAAGATCCGGATTCAAGCGCATTTAGCTGCACAAGATGATGACATGTGGTTTGTAATCACCAACGGACCAATGTCGATACTAAAAGTAAAAACTACTATTGCTATAGCTGATGGTGCACCTCAATGGATTGAGAAGCCTAGACAGGAGTGGAGTTCCGAAGATAAGAAGAAAGCATATCTCGATAATGTCGCAAAAGACATACTATACAAGACGCTAGACAATAACATGTTTAGCAAAATCCAGACATGCACCACTGCAAAAGAAATATGGGAAAAGCTGGTCCAGATTTGTGAAGGAAATGAGGAAACAAAAGAAAGCAAGCTGCCTGTAGCCTTGCAAAAATTTGAGCTCATCAAGATGAAGCCCGAAGAAACCATGGCCGAATTTGATGAAAGATTCAGCTTTCTGGTGATCGAACTAGCCAGACTGAATAAAAATTACAGCAACAGAGAGCTGGCTCTAAAAGTGATGCGTGCACTCCCCAAAGAATGGGATGTAAAGACCATGGCCATGAGGGAGTCAAAAGATTTGAACAAACTGGAGTTACATGACTTGTTTGCTAACCTGAAGGCATACGAGTTCGAACTAGAAACCAGAGCCAAAATGGAGCCATCTACATCTCAACCAACTAAAGCTCTGGCTGCTTCCACCCCAGATCAAAGTCCATGCTCTATTGATAGCAGATCTACAGATGAGATGAGCAAGGACGCAATGGCTCTGCTCATCAGAAAATTTGGAAAATTCATGCGGAAGCAGAATTCTCAACCTTTCTCAATTAATTCTCCCAAGAAATATTTTAATAATCCTTCTGAAAATAAATTCTATAACTGTGGCAGGACTGATCATTTCATGGCTGATTGCAATAGGCCAAAACAAGTTAAAATAAACGACAGGACTGTAGCAGCAGCAGGACCAAGAAGATATATCGAAAAGGGAAGAATGAAAAAGCTATGGTGGCAAGAGAGAATAAGAGTGCATGGGCTGACTCTGATTCAGATGAATCAAAATCTGAAGATTCCTCGTCAAGCGACAGCGAAGATGAAGTACAGTGTCTCATGGCAGATGACACTGAAGAGGTATTTGATTTCTCAAATCCTGAATTTACACGAGAGGATCTTGTCACCGCACTAAACGAAATGGTTCTTGAATATAAGAAACTTTCTCAATCATTCACGGAGTTTAAGGCTGAAGAAGAGAGTTGTGCAACAAGCGCTGAGTTAGTTGGCTCAGGTGCTATGCAGGCTGCTCTAAGTAAGCTTAACAATGAGAATGCGGAGTTGAAAAATAGGTCAGAAGAGTTACTATGCAAAAATCACCGATTAACTGAAATAATATACTCCTGGACGAAATCATCTGTCTCATTACAGAAACTGCAAGGAGTTAATAAACAATTTGGTGATAAAACCGGAGTAGGGTACTCCAGATATGAAAGCAGTACCTCAGAAACCAGCAGCAATCCAAGTCAAGGAGAAACAAAGTTTAAGACAATCAACTTTGTAAAATCTAGCCGGGAACAGATTGCTGAAGAAAATTCTGGTGATAATGTGATGGCAGATAAGTCCTTGATCCGGCAAGGAAGATTTTTTGGGTTAGGATATACTGCTCCTGAGAAGCATCGGGAGAGCTGGTTATACAAAAAAATTGATTTTGTAAAAGGAAATCCTAATTTGTACAAAATAAACCAGCTCAACCAATCTTCAGCTAAGGATAGACTGTACAAACCACACTATCTAAAATCCAGCTCCAGAAACTCTTATGCTACCTATCAAAATCACACCAGAACAAAGTACACACATGGATCAAACAAAAGATTTGATGTACACACTGGTAAATGGATTAGGATTATCCAAATATGGGTTCCGAAAGGTCTAATCAAAACTGGACCCAACTGAATCAAAGGGTACCTAGTTGCATTAATTTGTGATTGCATGAACGAAAGACATAAGACTGAAGTAGTCTACATGGTATCTGGACAGTGGATGTGCCGGGCACATGACTGGGAATGCCAAGCTACTATCAGATATAAAACCATGCAATGGCCCCAGAATAACCTTTGGTGACAATTCTAATGGTAACACCGTGGGTAAGGGTAAGCTTACCCATGGTAACTTTACAGTAAACAATGTAATTATCGTTGAAAATTTGTACTATAACTTGATCAGTATAAGTCAGCTATGTGATAGTGATTAGTCTGTTAAATTTCAAAAACATACATGCACAGTTCTTGATCCAGAAGGTCTGACTATTCTCATAGGATATAGATATGGAAACACATACAAGGTAGATTGGTCAGACCAGCCGAATAAAGAACAAACTTGTCTAGTTGCTGACTCCTCAACGTGTTGGTTATGGCATCAACGGATGAACCATTTGAATTTCAAAACTATTGCCAAATTGAGTAAAAACAAAGCTGGTCGATGGCTTACCCAACTTAAGATTTCTAAGGTACAAGGTTTGCTCCGCCTGTCAGCTGCGGATGAACCATTTGAATTTCAAAACTATTGCCAAATTGAGTAAAAACAAGCTGGTCGATGGCTTACCCAACTTAAGATTTTCTAAGGACAAGGTTTGCTCCGCCTGTCAGCTGGGGAAACACATCAAATCTTCTTTTAAACTTAAAGGCAATACAAAAACCTTTCGAAAGCTGGATCTCTTACATATGGATCTTTTCGGTCCAATTTCCGTGGCCAGCTTAGGGGGAATGAAGTATACTCTTGTTGTGGTCGATGATTTCTCCAAATTCACTTGGGTACTATTTTTGAAATCTAAAGATCAAACTGTCGACCAGCTGATCAAACTTTTAAAACGTCTTCAAAATGAGCAGTCTTGTAATGTCAATCGTCTTAGGAGTGATAGAGGAACATAATTTGTAAACGTTAAAATTTCCTCATATTTGGATGATATTGGAATCAAATATGAGTTGTCTGCAGCAAGAACACCTCAGCAGAATGGACTGGCTGAGCGTAGAAATCGTACCTTGAAAGAAGCTGCCACAACTATGATTGCTGATTCTGGCATCTCAAGCAAATTTTGGGATGAAGCTGTCAACACCGCGTGTTATACTCAAAATAGAACAATCATAAGCAAACGACATGTTGTCACACCCTATGAGATCTGGAATGACAAGAAACCTGATATCTCGTATTTCAGGGTGTTTGGATGCAAATGTTTCATACACATTAATGTTTAAACGTACTTACGAGCTTTTGACGTAAAATCTGATACATGTACATTTCTGGGATACTCAGCTGTTAGCAGAGCATACAGAGTATTCAACCACAGAACGATAACAGTGAAAGAATCAGCTCATGTGGTGTTTGATGAGACTATTCTTCAATCATCATCAGCCCCAAAGTTAAAAGACTTATGCACTCGTCTTAAATCTACTCATTTGGAAGAATCAAGTGAAGATGAGGAGAAACCTAGACAGCAAGATGATGATCAGCATGACGTGACCAGATCAATTACAAGCGCTGACATTCC
This sequence comes from Dorcoceras hygrometricum, assembly GCA_001598015.1. NCBI lineage: Eukaryota > Viridiplantae > Streptophyta > Magnoliopsida > Lamiales > Gesneriaceae > Dorcoceras > Dorcoceras hygrometricum. The sequence continues at coordinate 105,595 of KQ986774.1, forward strand.
AGCTGTCGAGCAAGAAAACCAGAATCATGATCTAGCTAGCCCAGAACCAACTGGTGCAGATAACATCGCTCCAAAAAACAACACATCAGCAGAAGGCATCTCAGAAGAACCAGTAAGAACACAGGGGGAACAACACGACTCATCTACCTCATACGGACCAGATCTTCGATGGACTAAGAATCATCCACCTGAGTTGGTCATTGGTAACCCAACTTCCCCTGTTAGGACACGAGGCCAGATGCATGAATACCTTAATTCGGCATTCACATCTCATACGGAGCTCCAAATTCAAATGTCTGACCATGACACTCACGGTCACGACGGACAAAGCTCTGTAGACGGGGTTGATCCGAAGATAAATGCTATTCCAATCTCCGCTATATATTCCGAAGACATTCCCAGTACCAAACAGATTGTCTCTCCCCATCCGAATCCAGACTTCTCAACTTTATGGATGATCGCTATCACTCCACAGGAATCCTCCACTCTGCAGCTGTTACACAATGCTACCCAGTCTCTCAATGTTATATCCACTCACGTATCCTCCCTAGACCAATCATATGCTCGCCTTTGTGATGATTCACTCATTACCAGACATCACACTACGAAGCTTCACAACAAGCTCAAAAGCATGGCGGAAGGATTTGATATCAAAATTGATGTTCTGGAGCGTACTCTCACTCAACGACTGATCGATGAACTAGCAGTGGTAAAATCTCAGCTAGCCTGTCTAGTTGAAGATTTGAAGGAATCAGGTGCTGCCAAAAAGGGGGAAGGTGGCTCAGGTAGCAGACCTAGGGAAGGGCCAAGTATTCGAGGGCCGACTGGAGGACGGGGAGGATCAAGCTCACAAGGGGGAAGAGGAAGAAATGATGATCCAGAACGTTTTAATTACTCGAAATGGTTTTAAGCCATAGAGATTAAAACTGATTGAAAGAAACTAATTCTGAGCTTACATTATATTTTGGGGAACGAATTATGAATTTTAATTGATCAGTATTAATCCTCTGTTATGATCCTCTTTTACGAATCAGGGTGGCATCACCAAAAAGGGGGAAATTGTTGGGACATAAATTCAAGAAGTTTTGGTGATGAAATACTTAACAGGAAAAAGAATCCGTAAAAGAGATCAACCAAACCAAAGCGTCAAGGACCGGACAAGACTTATCATGCTCAACAAAGAAATCAGCTCGAAGTATTGAGGTCAAAGTCAAACCATCCTGAAGATATATTTCAAAAAGCTGAATGACGTAAAGCACAAGAAACCAGCTCGAATGAGTGAACCAGCTGGATACTGAGACAGTAAAAAGCTAAATCAGCTGGATGAGTAGACAATGCAAATATCAGCCAGAATTTCAGAAGAGTTTATCAGCTCGATACATGGAATTGAAATTCAGTTGGGTATAACAACGACATAAGGAATTTGAAATTTGGAATGACTAAAGTACTATGCCATCTGAAGCTATTCAGTTGACATCTCTGCAATGATGTGTGGTCATTGAAACCACTTGAAGCTACGACCAGAAATGCAGGGATATGACACCATACTGAAGACTGCGCAGATTTACCAAAAAGGGAAATGCATTTATTGAAGATGTACTTTCATAGTACAAGCATTTAAGGCGCCGCAGATATCTCAGCTTGGATGTATTCAATGTGTCTACTGGTAGCATTTATTACCGTTACATCCAAGGAGTATATATAGAAGAGAAGAAAAATCGTGAAGAATAGCAGATACACACGAGATCATTCAGATATTACACAAGTTCTTCACTGAAGCATAGTTCATTTTTTAACCAGCTCGTCAAAAGTGACTACTCTTCGTGTCACCAACTCTTCTACACTCATTTCTGTAGACTTGAACTTGATTTGTAAAATCAGAAACAGAGAGTGTCTGAGTGCTAGAGTACCACAACCATCTGAGAGCTTTAACTGTTAAAATACGAACAAGGCTGAGGGTCTATGTGTCGTAAGATAGCTAAACAGCTGAGCACTAAAGTGTTTGTAGTAAGAACCAGGCTGCGGGTCTGCGTTTCGTTTGTTGCTAGGAGTTCTCTTGGCTGAGGGTCACGAGAGTGGATTTGTACAAAAGTTGTATAAATCAAAGCTTTCTAGTGAAATCCTTCCCGTTGTGGAAGAAGGGGAGACGTAGGAGAGATTGCTCCGAACTTCCAGAAATAACTCACTTGTTCTTATTGTCTTTATTTCTGCACTTTGATTAAATTGTTCAGCTGCTTGAATCACGTTTATTCCGCATAAAATAACTTTATTACGTGAGACAACAGCATCACCGAGAAAACCTTCCAGCTGGTAATTCGATTGGAAGTTGGCTTTGAGGTGTAAAATCCTTTCAAAATAAACTGTTCATTTAAAAATAGCAAAGGAGTTCATTCACCCCCCTCTGAACTCTCAAGCACTCTTTTCGATCCTAACAAAACATTTTCATACTCTGATTTTTAAACAACATTGGTGATTTGACGTTTTAAGATATTCATTTATTTATGTTTTAAAGGATGTTGAGAAATGTTATAAAGGGAACGAGCCATACTTTTTAGTTTATTTATTCCGCACATGATTTTAAAAAAAATAATAAAAAAATTCTAGAGTATGGTTCGTTTCTGTTGGTATCTGAGCGGTGGTTCTGGTGGGGTACTAGCCTGCTGTGTGGAGCTCGAAAGTCGCACTGCCAGTCTATAAGTTTTAGAATTTTATGATGCATGTTTATTTTCACATGATGCATGTTCCATTTTCAGCATTAATTTTACTTTAGGAGTTTTAGAGTTAGACGCTTAGTCATGCACTTAGATTTACGTGAAGGGTTTGCGTGCCAGTATGTCTCCCAGACGTGCCAGAGACCAACAGAATGATGATGCACCTCATCCTCCCCCACCTCCGCAGTTGACGCCATAGGAGAGGGCTAGCGTGGATATGCTGGCCGGGATCACCGGGATGCTAGAGAGGCAGTCGGAGCATTCTGGGAAGTTGCATGAGGAGGATGTAGCTGAGCGGTTCCGCAAGCAGGGACCCAAGTAGTTTCCCGGGACTACAGATCTGCTAGTTTTCGAGTAGAGAACTGCTAGGAGATTCGATGCCTTTGGTTACTGGATTGATTTACGTAAACCTGTTAGACCTTCTAGAACTTGCTTTGAGAACTTAGACGGATAGGACTAGCGAACTTCGAAATTTGATAGGCATCTAAAACTGTTTTTGGGATCTAGTTTGACTGTAACGCGTACCTGTGTGACGTTTCTATTTCAGACGAGATTCGTGTGCCAGGTGTCACTACCCTTGCCTTGCTAGACTCATGGGCGACCCACTCGTTTCTTTCGAGTGCGTTCACACAGAGGATGGGTATCATTCCGGAGAGTTTGGGAGTAGCTCTCGCCGTGACGATTCCGTCAGGAGAGAAGTTGACGATGTAACGCCTAGAATTTCCTGACTAGGTAGAAATGAGTGCATGACTAGGGGGAAAATATTTTTAGATGATTACATGCCTTATTATGTGAATTATTTATGATTTTATGATCCATGGTATGCATGTGTTATTTTCCAGCCTGCTTGAGCTACGGACGCGTGGACGAGATTAGGGCCGATCAGAATGAAAATGATTTGAGATTTTTAAGTTGTGGGATTTTAAGAATGAAATTATTTTATTTTAAGCAACTATTTTTGAAATTAGGATTTTTATAATTATTTTGGAGGGGAACCCGTTTTTCACCTATACGGGCTGGTATATTGAGTTTTAAGGCATTTTAAATTATGAGTAGGCCTGATTTCGAAATTATGTAACCATTAAAGCCCAACTATGAGTTTTAAGTACCTTTTTAATTTAATTAGAGGGACAAGCTTGTATTTTTCTTAATTAAATCAATAGGGATCATATTAGGCACATTCATTATTTCCTAAACACAAATTTACACAAACCTAGCCTCCACATATTCTTCCAGCCGTACCCCTCCTCCATTAACACACAAGTTTCGAAAATACTCAGCCATTGAAGAAGCTTGGTGATCCAAAGCCGATTGCGCCCCGATCTCGCGTCTACAACGTCCGTACCTCGTAGATCTACATCTTCTTCAACACAGGCATGTGATATCAATCCTTTTTCTCACCATTTAGACTATATTACATTGTGTTTACTGAATTATGGCATGTCATGTATGCGAATTATTGAGACCTATGATGTTTATTTTTGGATCATGCACACACCCCATTTTCTAACATGATTTTTCGATCCAAATCTTTGAAGCTTCGGTCCAGAAGTGTTCCAGGGGCTTAGGGGTGATCATTAGTTGTTTTATGGTGGCCTTTAGGTACTGAAAAAGGGGCTGGTTCGAGCAAAAAACCATGGCTGCATGTGAAGTGCACCTGGTGCGCCGCGCAGGGAGGGGAGCCATCTTCATGGCCTTCGCGCGCGCACTGTGAGCCATGGTTTGGACCATGGTTGGTCCCGTTGGAACCGGCTTGACCTGGGGGTGGTCCATCCGGAGGGGCTCCAACCACGGTGGCCGGAGCAAAGAGCACGAACGCCGGGAAGTGGACGTCGCGCATGGAGGGAGCGGCGGCTCACGCGTGTTGTAGGGCAACGGGTTGGGCCGGCCGGTTCGATAAGTGGACGTCGCGCATGGAGGGAGCGGCGGCTCACGCGTGTTGTAGGGCAACGGGTTGGGCCGGCCGGTTCGATCAAATCGGTTTGGTTTGGTTGGATCGGTTTGGTTCATCGTGTCCCGAGTCAAATTTTTAAAATAGGTCCAAGTTATTTTAAATAGGGACCTGTTATTTTAATTATTATGTCAAAGGTCAACTTTTAAAGAAAATAGCCAGAAGGTCAAAAATTGAGTCAAACCTCTTAAATAATTAAAGTTATGTTTAATTTTAAGTTTTTAGTCAAAATTGGGGCCTTTGTAATTTTATTGGAGACAAAATCGATTTTTGGGATTTAATTTGGTCAAAATCGGTCTTTTGGTCAAAATCGGCTTTCGAGGTCAAAATTGATTTAAATTTATTTTAAAAGTCAAAATCGATTTTTATAAGTCCAAATTGATTTCTATAAGTCAAAATTGATTTTTCTTGGTCACTTTTAGCTTTGATATTTAAGAAGTCTAAATTTAATTTAATTAGGAAAAAATGTTTAAAAGGGGTGAACATTCGTTTCATCGACTCAGTTTAGTAGGATGATTAGTCTAGAAGTGGTGAGCGAGGTCCCAGAATCAACCCTCGACCGAAGTAGGAAAATGTAGAAGCCCGTGAATGTATGATTAATTATATATGTAGTATGTTATGTACGAAAATGTTTTAAAGAAAAGAATTAATTTTACATTAACGGACTAAGATTTTAACTTGCATAATTTTATGAAAATGCATGCATCATGAATGTTTTATGAATGTTAAAGGCATATTCTTTTAAAAGACAAAACCCGAGGGATTGAACGATTTGTGACTTATGATGATGTATGATGAGCCTATGGATCCATGTGTGCTATCATGGTGAAGTGGCAGCTTATGGATCCTCGTGTGATATCGAGGTGAAGTGGCAACTTATGAGCTTATGGATTCACGTGTGATATCGTGGTGAAGTGGCAGCCTATGGATCCTCGTGTGATATCGGGGTGAAGTGGCAAAATATAGGTGTGACATATGGGGATCCTCGTGTGATATTGGGGTGAACCACACCTCCGCGTACGTTGGTTTATAGATTGATCAATCGAATTCAGTCACACTTCAGGATACGACTCATATGTTTTTCATGTTACGTTATGCCATGTCTTATATGTTATATGATATGTTATGATATGAAATGGATGAAGAAATGTTTTAAGATCATGCACGCATTCATGTTTTTAACGTTATTTTATTACAAGTATGTGCTTGCATGCGATTTTATTAGTATGTACTTTGCTATGATATACGATAGAGCATGCTGAGCTCTAGGCTCACTAGGTTTAAATGGTGCAGGTGATGACCCTGCCGATGAGTTTACACCGACTGGCGGTGAAGACATCTGAGCGCCTGTTGCAGCAGTACCCCTTGACCGCAGCAGTGTTATTTTTGAGTCGATACAGTTGGTTGTTAGTTTAAAACACTTTTATTTTCAGTATTTTGTCACAGTTTCTTTTATTTTGATTTTATACAGTATGGATGTTTAACATTTTAAAATATTCCTTTGTATATGTTTAAAAGTATTTTTGAGAAATGATTTAGAAATGTTTTAAAAGGGAACGAGCCACACTTTTTGTTTAAGTATTCCGCATGTTTAAAAAAAAAAATTTCTAGAGTATGGTTCGTTTCAGACGACGACCAGCGTTGTGCAGGGTTTGACGATGATGTTTCAGGATCACACGGTCAGAGTGGATTTGGTCGTTTTGCCGATGTCAAGATTCGACGTCATCCTAGGTATGGATTGGTTGATGGAGTTTGGAGCGGTGATCGACTTTCAGCGGAGGACAGTGACTATCGGGCCGCCAGGGCAGGAGGCCTTATTGTTTGAGGCAGCGATGAGACCGCGGAGGCCCAGATTCATATCTTTTCTACAGGCCAGGAAGCTAGTTGAGCTCGGATGTCAGGCATTCTTGGCCAGTGTTACCGCTACAGGAGATTCAACAGGCTCCTTCACTGTCTGATGTGGAGGTAGTTAGGGATTAAGCAGATGTCTTCCCTGATGATGTAGTGAGAGTTCCACCGGAGCGAGAGGTGGAGTTTTCTATCGAGCTGATGCCAGGTACAATGCCTATCTGTAAGGCTCCTACCGAGATGCCAGGTACAGTGCCTATCTCTAAGGCATCGTATCGTTTCACCTATACGAGCTTTTTTAATGGACTTTAATGTATTTAAATTTGGAGAGGCCTTTTATTTCGAAAATTAGAGATTTTAAAGCCATGTTTAAAGTTTTAATTAAACATTTCAATTTAGTGGAGGGTTATGATTGTAAAATTCCATTTAATTTTCTTAATTAAACATGAGGGGTCATTTGTGTCACACCCATTATTTCAAAACACAAATTTTGCAAAAACCCTAGCCTCCACTAATCCTCCATAGCCATCCCCCTCCTCCATTGCTCAAACCCCATTGGTTCTTCAAGTTCTTGGATGATTCAAAAAGGTGGCCTTGTCCCGATCTCACGTCCTACACATCGATAACTCGCAGATCTTCCCTTTCTCCAATCCAGACATGTAATATCTCTTCTTTCTCTCACCATTTAAACAATAATATTCTGTTTTTTTATCAATTATTGTATGAATTGTATGTGATTTGAATTGATCTATGTTTATTGTTTGATATCCATGCATATCATGATTTTCAACACGTATTTGATCCATCTCTTGATGTGCTTGGGTCAATAACAGTTCGTGAGGCTAGGTTCGGTCCAAGGATGGTAGCAGTAGTTAGGCCATCGAGTTAGGATCATGTAGGTCCAAACGGGAAGCGATTTTGTCAAGGAATGAATTAGTTATGAATTTTATGATCAGCATGTGTCCTGGCTTATCGTATGTGCGCGACAGTAGAGTTGTTGGTGTCGGGTAAGTCAGTCTATGAGGTGTAAGTAGTCAAGTTTTATTTTAGGAGATAGCTCATTGAGATAGGTTCACGTAGGTCCAAAAGGGAAGTGATTTGGTCGAGGAAAGAATTAGTAATGAATTTTATGGCTAGCACGTGTCCTGAATGCAGTCTGCATGCGGGCAGTGGGTTTGCAGGCATTGGTTTGGTCACGTCCTAAATCAGTTTTGAGTCTCGTTTATTCCAGTGGCTTTTGAGGTGAGTTAGGGTGATGTGTGTCAAAAAAGGTAGTGATTTGGTTAAGAAATGAATTTTTAATGATTTTTACCGTTTTGTCGCTCAAGTGTGCCTCATCGGGTCATTTTTGTGAAAATTAAGATTTCGAGTCTTAGGGATTGCCAAAGTTCGTGGATGACTTTATTTATATTTTAAGCATATTTTAAGATATTTTCCAGCATTTTTAGAATTTATTTGATTTATGGAATTTTTGTCAAATTTTAATGTTTAATTTTAAAGTGAAGGAGTGCGTATTTTATAAACTTTTTAAAATTCAATTTTAAAGTATAGGGTACAATTTTAAGATTATTTTGGTCAAATGTTTTAAAATCAAATATTTAGTCAAACTTTTTATTATTGTTGGACCTAATATTTTATTTTCAAGTTTTAAAGTCAAAATTTTTACCTTTGGGATTTTATTTTGTCAAATTGGTCAATGAGTCTTTATTTAGCCAAAATTTTAAATAGTTGATTTTTAGTAAATGATGGGGTATTTTAGAAATTTTAAAGGTTAATTTTAAAGTTTTGGATCAAGTCATGTATTAGGCTAAGTCTTAATTTTATGTTAAGTCTAGGTTCTTTTGGGCTTAGAAGTAGTGGACCAGACTCCTGAACCAGTCCTTGACCGGAGTAGAAAATGTAGAAACGTGAATATACATTATTATATATGTAGTATTCTATGTATGTTAATGTTTTTAAAGGAAAGAATTAAATATATAATGACAGGCTAAGCTTTTAAATTGTATTATTTTAAGAAATGCACGCATCATGAGATTTTATGAAACGTTAAAGGCATGTTCTTTTTTTGAGAAAAACCCGAGAGAAGTGCCTTGTGGCAAAATTTAATGATGGGAGCTATCCGGATAGCCGGACCCGAGGATCCCTTGTTTTAATGTATTACGATCCTATGGATCCATCTGATCACGACATGGTGAAGTGGCATAGGAGGTGCTTGGGATCCCGAGATAAGGTCGGATGAACCGCACCGCCACGTACGTTGGTTCTTTCGACTGATCAGTCATACACCCGCTCACATTTCACAGATACGACTCATATGTTTTTATGTTACATTACGACATGCCTTATGTATGCTATATGATTATGATACGTTATGATATGTTACGGAACATGTTTTACGACCATCCATGCATGCATGATTTAATGTATTTTATATCACGTATGTGCTTACATGTGATTTTATTATATGTACTTTGTTATTTAAAAGATAGAGCATGCTGAGCCTCTAGGCTCACTAGGTTTAAATGGTGCAGGTAATGACCCTGTGGATTTTATCCCGACTGGCGGTGAGGATCTCTAAGCGCATGTTGCAGCAGTACCCCATGACCACTATGATGTCTTTATTTACGTTATGATACACTTTTCAGACATTATTTACATGTTCCGTTTTCGCAACATTTTCATACTCTGATTTTTAAACAACATTGGTGATTTGACGTTTTAAGATATTCATTATTTATGTTTTCAAGGATGTTGAGAAATGTTTTAAAAGGAACGAGAACGAGGCATATTTTTTAGTTTATTTATTCCGCACATGATTTAAAAATAAAAATAAAAAAATTCTAGAGTACGGTTGGTTTCATAAGCTGACCGTCTGTATATATTTTCCATATGTCATAAAACTTTGAAATAAACTTCCTTTGAACTTTATGAAATATGACTTGGAAACTTCTGTCATTCCTCCTTCGTGACCTTGCCATGTATCATTAAAACTTTGTACATACTATTGTTGAAACTCCTTTTTTATTTGAAAAGACTACTGGGAGTACTACTGGACAAATCTGAAGAATTTCTGAAATCAGCTCGGAATGGAAAATAGATCACGACTTAAATCAGATCTAGCTAGAAAACGTATCACGACTGGTGGTCAACTTAGATTAGGGAAAATCAACACCACTTAGAACAATCGGGCTGAATTAATAAGGTCAAACAAAGTCAACTCATCTTATGCAATCAAATCAATTGCGAGCTTAGATCAACTCAGATGGGAAAACAGATCACGCATTTAGGAACAGCTCAGAAGAGGAAAAACATATTACGGGCTTAGAAGTAGATCATGAACTTAAAATGAAACAGAGAACTCAGCTTGGAGTAATGAAGTCAGATCACATGTTGAATTGGCTCAGGGAAAATTATCAGTGCAAGAGTAAACTGGAACAGTTCGGAGTTCAAACTATGAACCGAATTCATCGAATGGATCATACCAGATTGGAATAACATCAAGGTACTAAAAATAGGTTGGAGAATTTCGAATCGATTAGCCAAGTTATCAAATCAGAACAGAGTTTTAACTAGACCAACTTTGCCTATCAGTTCAGAACTCCTCCTTAGCTATCCAGAACGACATAATCATTGGAAACACGCAGAGAACCTATTTAGAAGCTACTTCGTACATACCAAAAATTTAAAAGAGATGACAACTTAAACTGTCACAAGAGTTCCTCTGCTAACATGAGACTATCTGAAAACGCTACAAGCGTACAGATCATAACATCATTTGAAAAGCATTAAACGCTACCCAAAACTCAGAAACATAACGTAGAATTGAACATAATATGCTTTCACAGAAGCAGCAAGACATAGAATTTACTTGCTCAAATCTAAATGACAGTTGTAGAGAACATATCTGGCTTTGAATCTTCCACAAGTACGATCTAAAGATTTAGAAAGCTAAGGAGAAGGACTTTGGTTGGATTCTATTTGAAGAAAATTCTTAGCATCTCAAAAATGGTGAATAAAATGATGAACGTTGTGTGAAGTAGGTTTTAAAGTACTACACAGGTATGGATGCCTACCAATCGAAATAATTTCTTTGAAAATCTTTTTTTTTAAACTTGAACGGTGCTTGGGTTCATCTTCCAAGAACTATTCACGAATCGCCCAAAACCTAAAAATCAAAGAAGTCAGCTCAGGCAAAAACTAAAATGTTAAATGTAAAAATAGCAATTTAACACTTCGAAAATATTTAAATAACTCGTGTATTTATGGATTTTCCTGGCGTTACAACTCTAACCCCTTTAAAAAGAATCTCGTCCTCAAAATTTAACTCACCTAAACAGCTCCGTATAATGACTACACATACCTGATTCAGTCTCCCACATTGCTCCATGTTCTGATTGATTCGCCCATTGAACATTGACCAGTGGAATGCATCGATTCCTCAGTCTTCTGTCTTCTCTAAGAAGAATCCTAACTGGATATTTTCGTAACTCAGATCAGGAGCGAGCTGAATAGGCTCATAGCTCAATATGTGCGAGGGACTTGGAACATATTTTCTAAGAGCTGATACGTGAAATACGTTGTGTACTGCAAACAGTTTAGGAGGTAGTGCTAACTGATAAGCTAACGTCCCTGCTCTTTTTAAGATCTCGAAACTCAGATTGCCCTTTATTCCAAACCTCATCTACTCTGTGCCGTCATCATCCGATTACGTACTCTTCTGATGGCTTAAGATGTTTGCTCAACTATATCTGGACCTAGATCAGCTCTTTCTCCTACATCGTTCCAATGAATAGGTGATCTGCATTTTCGTCTGTAGAGGGATTCATAAGGGGCCATCTTCATCGAAGCTTGATAACTGTTATTGTAATAGAATCCACCAAAGCAAGCTTTGAATCCCAGCTTTCAGCAAAATCTATTGTGCACGCATGTATAAGATCATCCAGTATTTGGATCACCCTCTCAGATTGGCCATCAGTTTAAGGATGGAAAGTCGTGCTGAAAGCTAGCTTGGTCCCCATGGCTCGTTGTAAGCTCTTCAGGAATGTAGATGTGAGCCTTGAGTCTCTATCTGATACTAGGGCACCGAAATCCCATGAAGCCTCAATATTTCCTTGATATACAGCTCATCATACTTGTTCCCATCGTATGTGGTTTTTACTGGTAGAAAGTGAGTTGACTTGGTTAAGCGATCGACTTTGACCCAAATAGAGTTGAAACTATGAAGGGTTCTGGGCAGACCTACCACGAAATCCATCGTAATATTTTCCCATTTCCATTCTGGTACCGAGAGTGGTCTCAGCATCCCAGCTGGTCATTGGTGCTCTGCTTTAACTTGCTGACAAGTTAGACACTCGACGACAAATTTGGAGATGTCCCGCTTCATACCTGGCCACCAATATAATGTTTGCAAGTCTTTATACTTTTTTGGACTCCTAGGGTGAACTGATTATGGGGTGGTGTAAGCTTCAAACATGATATCAGCTCGCAGGGTATCTACACATGGAGCCCACATTCTGCCTTGATATCTCACAATAACCTATTCTACCGTACAGAGATTTACACTCTTCTCTTCATCCTGCTGTTTCAATTTAATCAACTGCTCTTCTCTTGCCTGACCCTCTCTGATATGATCCTTCAAGGTCGACTGAATTGTAAGTTTGCAGCGCATTCACGAGTGATCAGCTCCAGTTCAAATCTCTCAATTTCCAAAGCCAATTTCCTCTGAACCTAAATATGAGCTTAACCCACTGAGTTTTTACTCAATGCATCAGCCACCACAGTAGCTTTACCAGGGTGATAACTGATGGTGCAATCATAATCCTTCACCAACTCTAGCCATCTCCGCTACCTCATGTTCAACTCTTTCTGTGTGAATAAGTATTTGAGGCTTTTGTGATCAGTAAATATTTTTCATTTCTCCCCATAAATATAGTGCCTCCAAATCTTTAATGCAAATACTTCCACTCTTAACTCCAGATCATGTGTTGGGTAGTTCTTCTCACGAGTCTTCAATTTCCTAGAAGCATAGGCAATAACCCTTCAATCTTGCATCAGTACAGCACCCAGACCCAGTTAGATGAATCAGTGATGAGGCATAACTACCTTGTCCTGAAGGCATGGCTAAAATAGGGGCCTCTACCAAAGCTTGCTTCAGCCTATCAAAACTCACCTGGCACTCAGGGGTCCAATCATGCTTAACGTGCTTCCTGATTAAGGTCGTCAATGAGACAGCTATCTTGGAAAAACCCTTGATAAACCGTCTGTAGTAACCTGTGAGATCTAGAAAGCTACGAATCTCCGTCACCCTCTTAGGAACTGGCCAATCACGAATTGCTTATACTTCCATTGGGTCGACTTCTAGTCCATCATTTGAAATCACATGACCAAGAAAACCACTTCTCTAACCAGAACTCGTATTTGTTAAACTTAGCAAAGAGCTGTTTGTCTCTAAAAATTTGCAATACTGTCCTAAGCAGATTCTTGTGCTCCTATATCTTCTTAGAGTAAACAAGGATATCGTCTATGAACACTATCACGAATTGATCCAAGAAAGGTTGGAACATTCTGTTCATCAAGTCCATGAAAGGTGAAGGTGCATTCGTTAACCCAAAAGGCATGACCAAAAACTTGTAGTGACCATAGCGTGTCCTGAAGGCAGTCTTGTTGATATCCAGTTCTTTGATCTTCAACTGATGGTACCCAGATCAGAGGTCGATCTTAGAAAATACTGCTGCACCCTGTAGTTGATCAAACAGATCTTCAATCCTTGGGAGGGGATACATATTCTTGACATCAGCTTATTCAGCTCTCTGTAGTCTATGCACAACATCATACCGTTATCTTTATTCTTCACTAAACACACAAGGGATCCCCACGGCAAAATACTTGGTCGAATGAAGCCTTTGTCCAGAATATCTTGGACTTGTTCTTTCAATGTTCTCTAATCTCTATAGGCCTGAGCCTATACGGCGGTTTGGAAATAGGGGTAGCATTAGGTACAAGCTCAATCGCAAATTCATGTTCCCGATCTTGTGGTAGACAAGTGATGTCGTCATGGAATACTTCGGGAATTCGTTCACTACCTCTACTTCAGACAGCTTGGGTCTCTCTTCGTCTACTATCGAGGATATACTCATTATAAATCCTTGACATCCTTTCCTTAAGAAACTCTGGCCTTCAAAGCTGAAATCAGATGAGGAACTCTCCTACCTTGGACAACTTCATTCCTAGGGGTGGTTTAACCCTTACAACTCCTTGCTTAAAATCGATCACCATACCAAACTTGGTTAACCAATCCATAACCAAAATCAAATCAAACTCAGGAATGGGTAATACGATCAAATTAGCAGACACTAAATGACCTTGAAGCCTAAGTTCCATGCTACAAAATACACTATGGTTTAAAATTTCTTCTCATGAGGGTACAGGTACACGATAAACCACTAGCAATAGTTCTGGTTGGACGGGTAATTTTTTAGCAAAAGACTCTGATGGTTTCTCATGAGTCTAACAAAGCAACAAAAGGTTTTCAGAAGTGATAATCTTACCTGTAATTACTCTGGTATCTGGGTTCACATGTTTTGCTGTCATCACATATGCTCTACTGGTTATAAGCTTCTTTGATTGGGGGCAGTCCATAGGAAGTGGCCTGGAGCACCACACTTGTAGCACACATTTTGTCCAGCTCTACACTGACCAGCATGATTATTGTAGCATTTGGGGCAATATGGACTGTTGTAAATCCTGGGGACTGAGTTGAGTGCTTGGGGATATTGCGGTTGTTGCCCTTGGGGTTTCTGCTGATTGGTCTTTGGACGCTTGGACGACCGCTGGTCTCTAAGCTGAAAGGCATGGCGTTTCTGTTGGAGTTCTTCTTCAATCTCTTTCCAGTCCTGCTCAGCTCGCAGGGCCTTGTAGACTGCTGTCCTGAAATCGTCAGGCTCGGCTATCCTGAATTCGTGCTTGAGTTTTGGTTGCAAGCCATCGGCAAAATTGTGAAGCGTTTCTTCAGCATCTCTCCCAATCGAGGGAACAAAGTAGCAATCATTTTCAAACTTGCGAATGTAATCCCGCACTAACTCCTTGTTTCAAGGTCAAAAACTCTCTCTTCAACTCAGATCGCATGTCAGCTTTGAAATACTGGTTGTAGAACACTTTCTTGAATTTTTCCCACATGAGCGTATCCAAGTATATAGCCAGTTCGCTCCTTCCCACAAAATCATTGCGTCTCCTCGTAGCATATAAATGGCACACCTGGGCCTGTCCTTTCCTGAAGGCTTCAAGTACTAGAAGATAACATCAAACGATTTGATCCAGCTCTCAGCTGCTAGTGGATCATTCGTACAAGTAAACTCCTGGGGTCATTGTAGTCTAAACTATTCTTGAGGGTCCTCCGATCTAGCCATCCTACCAGATGATTGCCACTCCCTTGACTCGACTGATCTACTTCATGTTCTAACAGCAGAGTCATCCCAGCTAAGACCCGAATATCACCTGGGTTGGCATCTTCTGACATGGGGTTCCTTCTTCCTCTTTCTCTTCCTGACATAATCTGTACCTTACCCAAATCCACCACATGACTAACAAGAAATAATAAACATTACTCTAAAACATCAAAATAAACTCACAAACAGGAGGAAACATCAGACGAGAACTGTCACAGAATGGAAACGAGTGTTTATCTCAAGGACCATGCTTTGATACAAAGTTTTGGCGCCATATGCCACCAATTTAGTAATAAATCTTGAATGTATGAAGGAAAAGTGCAAAGTTTTCAAATTTTTGGATATCAAAGAAGACATACGATTCAGGGATGGTTTTGCAATTTTAGAGAAAAATTTAGATTAGAATAACTACACAATATTGTATCAGCTCGGAGAATGAAAATCGGATCACGAGCATGGAACAGCTAATGGTGAGAAATCAGATCTCAAGCGTAAAAAAAGTCAAGATTGCGATGTCAAGAAACTAAGGGAAATTATGCGAATGGATCTCACTCAAACTGTGAATCAATTAATCGTAATAAGGTTATACTGAAATACAAAATGACGTGTTTGTTTAATGACCAACACAACAAAAGAGATGCAATCTGAAACAGCAAGGAAACGTAGGTCCACCGATAAACAATCCCCAGTTTGCTTCAGTTCACACCAGCTAGCTCATGCTAAACCTCCTCACATGCAACCACTAAAACTAGTGAGCATAGGGGCCCAACAAGTAAAGTCTGGTAATAAAAAGTAACACAATACAACTGGAAACATAAAGGAAGTAAACATTAAGCTTGAACATTCTTAAAACTCTGAAGTTATGAAAAAACCCATTGCTCATATAAAATTTTCTGTATGAGATGTGGCACGGAAGTTCTCCTTAGGTCTGATCGCTTGATCAAGCTCATCTGATATCAGGTCTATGGCAAAATATTGCCCATTAACATTCATGTTTGGAGAGGCACCCCGGTCTGTCGATCGACATCCATACTCCTATAAGCTGACCGTCTGTTTATCTTTGCCACAGGTCATAAAACTTTGAAATAAACTTCCTTTAAACTTTATGAAATATAACATGGAAACTTTTATCATTCCTCCTTCGTAACCTTGCCATATATCATTAAAATTTGTACATGCTATTGTTGAAACTACATTTTTATTTGAAAATAATTCTGGGAGTAGTACTGGACACAACTGAAAAATTTCTGAAATCGGCTCAAAATGGAAAACAGATCGTGGCTTAAATTAGCTCTGGTTAGAAAACAGATCACAACTGGTTGGTCAACTCATATTAGGGAAATTTAGCACCACTTAGAACAATCGGGATGAATTAAGAAGGTCAAAAAAAGTCAACTCAGCTTAGGCAATCAGATCAGATTGCGAGCTTAGATAAGCTCAGAGGGGAAAATGGATCACGCATTTGGGAACATCTCAGAAGAGGAAAAACTGATTACAAGCTCAGAAATAGATCACGAAATTAAATATAAACAGTCAACTCAGCTTGGAGTAATGAAGTCAGATCACAGGCTGAATCGGCTCAGGGAAAAATATCAGATCGCAAGAGTAAACTGGAACATTTCAAAGACACCGAATTCATCGAATGGATCATACCAGATTGGAATAACATCAGGGTACTGAAAATAGCTTGGAGAAATTCAAATCTATTAGCTATGCTTATCAGATCAGAATAGAGTTCTAACTATACCAGCCTTGTCTATCAGCTCATAACCTCCTCCTTAGCTATCCAACACGACATAATAATTGCAACCACTCAGAGAACTTATTTAGAAGCTTCTTTGTACATCACAGAAATTTAAAAGAGTTGACAGCTCAAACTGTCACAGGAGTTCCTCTGCTAACACGCGAGAACTTAAAACCTTTATCTGAAAATACTACAAGCGTACATATCATATCATCATTTGAAAATCATTAAACGCTACTCAAAACTCACTAACAGAACGCAGAACTGAACATAATATGCTTTCACAGAAGCATCAAAAAACAGAATTTACTTGCCTCAAAGCTGAACGACGGTTGCAGAGAAAAGCCCTGGCTTTGAATATTCCACAAGCACGATCGAAAAGCTTTAGAAAGCTAAGGAGGACTTCGGGTGGATTCTATTTGGATAAAACCCTTAGTGCCTCAAATGGATAAAATGATGAAGTTGGTGTGTAGTAGGTTTGAAAGTATTACACAGGTATGAGCGCCTACCAACCACATTTATTTGAAAAAATATTTTTTTTAAACTTGAACCGTGCTTGGGTTCATCTTTCGGGAACTATTCACTAACCGCCTCTAAACACCAGAAATCAGCTCAAGAGAAAACTGAAATGTTAAATACAAAAATAGAAATTTAAACCTTCGAATAATTCATGGATTTATGGATTTACGGGTGTTACAGTACTGTTTGTTAACCATGACTGACTGGTTCTTTCAAGAAATATCAGTGATATCTAGGGGATCATGGGGCGATGTTGTTAGACTCTACTGTGGTCCGAGGGGTAAGTTGGAGAATGTGCTCTCTGAGTCACGAGGATTTTTGAGCCCATGAATAGTTATATCCCTGAATATTGAGGGTCACACAAAATACTGGTTTCCTCATTCCCGAATGGAGTCAGGAGATCTTCTGTTCAATCTTTCGACAGGAGTATATCCCAGAATCCTAATATAATGCCAAGGAACATGAGTTCAACCACTTGGTGCAGGGAATCATGAAAGTGGTAGAGTATGCTCGCTAATTTTCTTATCTGTTCTCTTATGTCCCCATTATCACTAGCCAAGAGAGGGCAAAGCAGAATAAGTTTTTGGAGGGCTTGAGACAGGATCTATTTCCTTTGGTTTTGGCTGGTACACCTGCTACTTATGCTGATGTGGAGAACATGGTGATTGACAATGAGGAGGGCTTGCTGTATATGCAGTCACAGGTTCAGCCGCATGTTTCTTAGAGTTTCCACCTCGTTCCTTCGGGATGTATTTTTTTCAGCATCCTCAAGTGTCTCAGCATTTTATTCACCAAAAATTTAAGCCAAGAGAGAAGAAATTTAACAAGAATTTGAGTTCTAGTTCTTCTGGCTATTACAGTTCGGGTGCAGGCAGTTTGAGGGGTCTGCCGTATTTGTAGGAAATATGGACACTTTGTGAGGGTATGTCCTTTTGCGAGAAGTCAGCGTTCCTCCCAATCACAGCAGGGTCAGTCTGGAGGATCTCCTGGAGATAGCATACTTTTTCTCAGTCTCAGAAGCAATAAGGATTTCCAAAGCCTAGAGGTTCCTTCCAACATCCTAGGTTCTCACATTTCAGAGGTGCATCTCAGTCCCAGAGCTTGAGACCTCAGGAAGCTCATGTGCGTGCCTTGACGCGGGAGCAGGCTAGTGATGCACCCGGAGGAGTTATTGTAGGTAATTGCTGTGTTTTTTATTATCCTGCAGGGGGTTTTGTTTGACACAGGAGCATCACATTCTTTTTTCTGATGTGTTTATATGTGAGTGTGGATTGATACCACTCATTGTGTGATGCTGTGTCCTTTCTACTCCTATCGATGTGAGTTTGTTTTCCCGGTAGATAGTGCTGAACTATGTGGTTAAGTTTGATGAGAACCTGTTTGTGGAAAATATGATTAAGCTGGAGATGAGATATTTTAACTGTATCTTGGGGATTGATGTCCTAGTGAGTCATAGGGATACAGTCAATTATTTCCAGGACATGATCAGGTTTAGGCCCCAGTTGGCGAGAAGTGGGATTTATATTGTAATGTTCGGGTTGTTGTCACTGGAGAACTCTGGGTTTAGAATTTAAGCTTTGGGTGAGATGCCGGTGTTGGCGCATGGTTAATCTAGATCGTGGCCATGACAGGCAGTGGAAGATTTTAAAATTTTTGTCCACCATGTACTGGTCGTGGCAGTCAGCGACACTCATACGTAATAAGAAAAAATAGGAAACATTCACGGGGTTTTTGAATGTTTACCTTTGGCAACTTTGCACCCAACTCTAACTATTCCTATTTAACGTGGAGATAGCCCTTCAACGTTTGAACCACGAGCGACTCCTAATCCGGTCCACGATCGGAATCCCGAATCCTCTACTGATTTGCAATAGAAACCGACAGTAGATTGTCACGAATGGATATCCCTCTTAAAAAATGATACACAACAAGCGTGAAATGATGGCAGGCAGTAGACGGCATCGACAGGGACAATGGCGGTGGCGTGGGAAGGTGAGGGAGGTGGCGGCTAGGAGCAGGGATAGGGTTAATATGTTAAACAATTTTGACACAAGTTGTGACAAGTATGCCCCCTATGCCATATATTTAAAGAGCCCCTAGATAGGCCTTGGCAAGACCAAGCCCATCGCAAATTAGTTTTAAGTCGATCATGGTGGTGTCATAATAATTCCGATCAACCAACAACCAGAATTTTGTTTTGCATCATAATGAACAGTTTGGTGTGCTGAATGCATAAGTGATATACGATCGACGATCAGATATCACTGATACTTTCAGCAGACAAAACTGTTCATTATGATGCGAAATAAAATTTCCGGACCAATTAATCTATATATGATAGATTTACTCTTTTCACCGATTTTGTAATCCATATTCCCATTCTCCCTTCCATCACACTCAAAAATTTGTGTTTCATTTCCCTACAGGAATTGGGAAACCAAGAATTGTGTGACCATCAATGGTTCAAGGATACAACTAGCTTTGGGCTCCAACTCCTCATGACTCGGAGAACACATTCTCCGACTTACCCTTCTAACCATAGTAAAGCTTTTAGCAACATCACACCATGATCCCATAGGTATCAGTCCTAGTGAGTGCAAGAAAAAGTTTTTCATGGTTAGCGTAAAGTACGGTCCCATCAGCTCAAATATCCTGATCAAATCAATGACCATTGGTAAATCGAGAGTCGCCAATGGTTCTATACCATAAAATAAATCATGGAGATCAAATAGCGACATCACATGTGCTACTAGGTGAACCCATTTACGTAAAGCACATCTTGCACTCTGGCCAGAGATTTATCACACTAATATCTCCTTAGATAGCATAGGATATCCACGCACTACGACGAGCAGTGAATCCTAGACACTAAAGCATCGACTTGGACATGCATCAGGACCTCACCCAATCTCACCACCTGATGACCCTCACAGAGTCGGTAAATGAGTCAAAGTGAGGCGCCTATCATATAGAGTGTCAATGATGTTTCAAGTCATAAGTACTAATTATGTATAACCAACACCTCGAACTTAATCCACTCGAAAATAGTAACCACTTGGAAAGTCCGAACGAGGGTAGTTCAATAGATCACCAGGTTACTATCCATCATGCATTCTTAGAACTTCTCCATGTTCCCTACCAATGAAACGTGGTAAGAGCATCTGCTTTACCTTTCTCATCTCAAATTCAGGCGGCTCTTATCTTTGTTTTGGACGTTCCCTGCATGCGTTCCCATTTTACCCTTATGATCTCGTATATTGAGGATTCACAATAGAAGTTAATGGATTTAAGATTAAGGAATCTTCTATCATTAGGATCCAGTTCCAGATCCCAGAACATAGTTCATGTCAGGCCTCGTGCACAATACAGAGTTAAACCACGCAAAACAATAGCGGAAACATACAAAAATGGCTTAAAATTTTCGCTTTGGCCTGACGATTAAAACATAGAATTTAAAATACAATAATACTCAAAATATCCCAGTGACTAAAATCAATCAGTACAACAGTACTGTTGGGGATCCGGATCACGCCTCCCGACGAGGCAGCGGAAGAATAGAAAAACAATACCGGGAGACGATCAATATGATGAAACAACATACTATGACATTCATAGGGCGTTTAAGATTGCTACCTTGCTGGCAACTTGTGCCTGGCTCCGACCGGTTTCGTAAAGAAAACGGCACTTCACGGTAGGCGACGGTAGATATCGTCAATCAGGTCCACGACAGGAGATGGGATTCCTTCGTCAGCCTGCACTAGAAGGCCTGACGAGATCTGCACGGACGGATTCTCCTCGTCAAGATTGGCCGGAAACAATTTTCCGGCGAAGAGAGGCGACGGCGGCGGCGGA
>KQ986774.1:156946-170094 GCA_001598015.1 Dorcoceras hygrometricum
CATTGAGGGTCACACAAGTATTGGATTCGAGATTCTCGCATGGATACTCAGCTCAATGCGTTGAGCACGAGAAAAGGATTTTGGGGAGTGCGACTTCCTAAAAGTCAACAGGGGTCAAACCGAGGTTTCCCGCTGTTGAGGGGCAAAACGGTCTTTTTGCACTGGGGTTCTGAAAAATGGTTTTTCAGATTATATGATTCAATTTCGGAAACTGAATCGATCGGTCCGATCTGATCGGCGATCAGAGTTACGATGAAGTCTCGGTGGTGGAGATGAACTTAATGTTCATTGTTGGACCCCGGGCCCGTTGGGCCGGTCCAATTCCTACACTTATGTATTTAAATACATTAAGAGTCTTGATTAATATAATAAGCTCTCATAAACCAAAACCCTAAGCACAATAGCCGCCTCCCTCCCTTCCCAACTCACGCCACCGCCGTGCGCCGCCCGCCGCCGCCCGCCGCCGCCGCCACTTTGCCGGAAATTGTTCCGGCCTAGTTTTTCGAGGAGTATTCGTTCGTGCTGATCTCGTCAGGGCTTCTAGTGTAGCCTGACGAAGGAGTCTCGGATCTGGTCGTGGACCTGATTGGCGTAAACTACCGCAATCTACCGAGAAGAGCCGGATTATTGTAATACCGGTTGGAGCCAGGCACAAGTGCCAGCGAGGTAACATGCTAAAACGCCCTATGTATGATGATTACTGTAATTGTCTGATTTTTCATATTGATCGCCTCCCGAAACCTGTTTCTTGTTCTTCCGCTGCCTAGCCGGGGGGCGGATCCGGATCCCCAACATGGCGGTAGTGAGATCTGAGTAGGATAAGGAGCAGTGCCATCAGCAGATGTGACAACAAATTCCTCATCCATGGGACTGTTGACATGAAAATCCATAAGATCATGGCTGGATGAACTAGAATCAGAGTCGGAATGCTGATATTCAATATGAGAAAAAACTGTATCGGTAGAAGTAGAAATTGGAGCTAACTGTACAACTGAATTAAAAACAGTAGCATCTCTCAAAACAGGTCTGATCGGAACGAGAGCTGAAAGAAAATTGCTGATATCAACTTTTTACAAACCCCCGAATAAACTGTATCTGACAAAAGCTGTACATAGTTGGGACCAACCCCAAGTGGTGACAGTCGGCCTTCGAAAACCAAAATCTTGAGTTGGTTCAACAATAGTTAGAGCTCTAGCAAAAAAATTGAGAGAACCTACTGGCAAAAGTGTTACAGAAACAAAGAATTCTGCAGCTTCTAGACAGAAATCTGCCCATCTCTTTCCTTCAAAAAATTTTAGAGCAACACGTTTTCTCCCACTTAAGACCGTGTGCCTGTATCTGCGCCTTCATCTCTTCTAACATAAACAAATGAAGATCCGACAGTTTGTCCAAAACTTGGAGATCTATAGCCGAAGAAGGTGTACAGAGACAAAATTTAATTGACGAGTCTCCAAAAACTTCCTAAGAAGCAACTCTCTGTACTTGGTAAGAATAAACATGCGCCTTTGAAGTGCGACCTTTGGTGAGTCAGTTTCAGCCCAAGTCAAAACTAGTTCCTCCTTGGCATAGATCTCTTCCAACTTCAAGGCAGCCAACTTCTTAAAACTGAAAGAATTGAAAAATCTATCTACTTCATCGATAAAACTGAAAGAATTGAAAAATCTATCTACTTCATCGATGACCTGTTCTCGCAACTGTACAAGTAAAGTACAGAGACAAAATTTAATTGACGAGTCTCCAAAAACTTCCTAAGAAGCAACTCTCTGTACTTGGTAAGAATAAACATGCGCCTTTGAAGTGCGACCTTTGGTGAGTCAGTTTCAGCCCAAGTCAAAACTAGTTCCTCCTTGGCATAGATCTCTTCCAACTTCAAGGCAGCCAACTTCTTAAAACTGAAAGAATTGAAAAATCTATCTACTTCATCGATAAAACTGAAAGAATTGAAAAATCTATCTACTTCATCGATGACCTGTTCTCGCAACTGTACAAGTAAATAGATATCTTCACAAATTCAGGCAAAAATTTCTTTGTTCGGGTTCCCTTTTATTGGATCCTTTTCGTGAAGGGGAGCCTTCCCCTTCTCAGCAGTAGAAATCTTAGGAAGACTGGCCTTGTACCAGTCCCCTTCATTGACATCCCTGAATTGAATATTTTTGCCCAACTGAATTTTCGTTACTTACCCAGTAGTAGAAGGCAGTGAGCAACCACCTGGAATCATCAATAAAATTTCCTCAAGAGTCATTGCCTCATCAGCAGAGATCTTCTCGTTAGCAGTTTGTTTAACAGCTGCTATCTCCGTTCCTTCCAACGACTCTGTTTCCTCTATAGCATCCTGACCAGTTTCCATATGTTCACCAACATCTGTTAAACCTTGATCTCCCATATCTGTTTCCAGTTCTTCCCCCATTTTTTCAAACTGTTTGATATCCGCAAGAATCTGCTCAATTATCTAATCAACCGTGTCAACTGATATCTCTATCTCTCTCTCGGCAACAGTCTCCTCTTCAGCTGCCCGCTCAGCTGGTACAGCTGAAATTGGCTCAATGGTTTGGAGAGGCACCGCTTCCTGTGCTACAGTCACAAGCTCCAGATTGTCTATAGAAGGAGCTGCCTTTCCTTTCAGTGTCCGCTTTTTCTTTTTAACAACTGGGACATCAGCTTCAGTAGCTGGTCGCTTTTTCGACACAGCCTTTTTAGAAACTACCACTGCTAGCTCATCATCAGTAGGGGCAGATTTCTTCTTATGCACAGAATTCTTCTTGACACTAGCTACCTTAACCACTCTCGACTCATTCGATTTGCCACGAGCATCAATAGTCTCGTTCGTGGCAACATAGGTTTGTACTGTCTTTGCAGAAAGAATTTTGAGAGGAGGGAAAGTCGTTGCATCTCCCAATGTCACAGCAGGGTCACCCTTCAGCAATACATAGATTTTGGCCGCAAAACCCTTGGCTCTCTTTAGGGTTTTGTCCACCATCTCCTTCAACACACCAAACAAAATCTTGCTCCAGTTCACCTTAATTCTGAAGTGGATATCAGTCATCATTAGAAAATAAATCTATGTATCCTGCCTCCCTTATAGAGATAGATTAATATATAGGAGAGAAAACTCCATAAAAAACACTCATATTACCCCGAACCCTGCAGTACCCTAAAAAACCCTGCAGAACCCTGGGGAGCCACAAAAAGATTTAACCCAGAGGAAATGTATGCCCCAAATCCCTAATGTATATGACCTATGAAAACCAAAACCAAAACCACAACCACAAACCAAAACATATATAATATAGAATTTTGTTTAAATAGCAGTATAAAACACTAACATCCATCCCTTGGGTTAAAGCAAATACCTTGGGTTAAAACTTTGTCCCTCTCATGTGTCACATCATCAAAAGAATCGGCCTTTACGGTTATTGACTTTGCCAAGATATCATTCAGAAGACGGAACTCATACTTCAAAAGACGCTTTTTGCAGGAGGTAGAGACAGGTTCACCTGATTTTGAAAAGATGCTCCGAGCATCGTACACAAGATCCTTAGGAACCTCAGATATATCTACCAACCCCTATGTGGGCAATCCAACCACTCCCGCAAACCTATCCTCAGTAATAGCAATGTATTTCCCAGAGAAAACACCGGTGATGTCGTTATCCTGCACCAGAGCCATATCAAAGAACTGTTCCAGTTCCTGCTCATATAAAACAGATGGACATCCCAGAAATCCCCTAAGCCTGGTAGATTCAAGAGCCTTGAACATATTAACCATTTCAGCCTTATCTGCGATGCCCAGCACATAATCGAAGCTCACTTGCAGTGCGGTTGTGGTGAACGAAGATGCCATTTCAGTAGATTTGTTGAGAGTACGCCTGAAAGATATCTGTAGAAGGAACACACAGAAAGCAAGAACACAGAAATGCTGGAGAATAGATATGCCCAAGGTAAGTGTTAGAGTAAAAGGGAACGCCGTAAATATAAACAAGAATGCAAGAAGGTACTAGAGAGAGAAAATGTGGATGTGACGTTTCGCTTGATGACAACCACGTGTCCATCATCCAATGCCGCAAATAAGATTTTGAAAATATTGTGAAATGATTTTGAAGAGATTTTGGCAATATCGCGAAATAATTTTAAAGGGATTTTAAAAGGATTTTGAATTTTAACCGCGAGGGTGAAAAGGTAAAAGATAACTGGCGCCAAGTGGTTAACACGTCACAACCTTAAGTTATGTTTTATTTATCAGCAGGGGTATTGCGAGATCTGATCATGGATAAGTATCAACTGTGTATACATGACATCTGAGTGTATCCAGATCTCATATATTCAGCTGACTCAGCACTTATTAATTCAGATCTCTCGTTCCACCTAAAGCTGAGATCTCACAAGTCTAATATTTTATCAAACCTGAATTCCACGATGTTCCCCATGAACAGTAGACTTAGACCTGATAAACACAGAAAGCTGTTCAACCTGCAAATTGTTAGCGGAAAGATAATCAAGGCAGTTCTAAGAGACCCAACAGATTTCTAAAATAAGAAAACTTAGCGTCGGGCAGGGGCTTCTCTCGTTCCACCTAAAGCTGAGATCTCACAAGTCTAATATTTTATCAAACCTGAATTCCACGATGTTCCCCATGAACAGTAGACTTAGACCTGATAAACACAGAAAGCTGTTCAACCTGCAAATTGTTAGCGGAAAGATAATCAAGGCAGTTCTAAGAGACCCAACAGATTTCTAAAATAAGAAAACTTAGCGTCGGGCAGGGGCTTTGTGAAGATGTCAGCTACTTGCTGCTCAGTCGACACATACTCCATCTTGACGTCCTTATTAAGTACATGATCTCTTATGAAATGATGCCTGATGTCTATATGCTTCGTTCTAGAATGCAGTACTGGATTTTGAGCACTGGTGTTGTCATAGAGAATAGGCGCTTAAGAAGCATCAATGACATAGTCCTTAAGCTGGTGTTGTATCCATAAGATCTGAGCACAGCAGCTTCCAGCCGCTAAGTACTCTGCTTCAACTGTGGACGTTGCAATAGAAGTCTGATTCTTACTGAACCAAGAAATCAAGCGATCTCCCAAGAATTGACAAGTACCGCTGGTGCTCTTACGATCAACTCTACATCCTGCGTAGTCTGCATCACTGTAACTGATTAGTTGAAAGCTTGAGTCTTTGGGATACCAAAGACCCATATTGGATGTTCCTTTTAAATATTTCAGTATTCTCTTTACAGCAATATAATGTGATTGTTTTGGATTCGCTTGGAATCTAGCACACAAACAGACAGCAAACATGATGTCTGGTCTGCTAGCAGTCAAGTAAAGCAGGGAGCCTATTATACCACGATATAATGATACCTCAAAGGCAGTACCAGCTTCGTCTTTGTCCAGCTTGATTGATGAGCTCATTGGGGTCGCAGCTGCTGAACAATTGTCCATGCCAAATTTCTTCAGCAGTTCTTTCGTATACTTGGCTTGATTAATGAAGATCCCATTGTCAAGCTGTCTAACTTGTAATCCCAGAAAGAATGTCAGCTCTCCCATCATACTCATCTCGAATTTGTCCTGCATTACCTTAGAAAACTTCTGACATAGCTTGGGGTTAGTTGACCCAAATATGATATCATCAACGTAAATCTGAACTAACAGAACATGATCAGCTTTGACAAATTTAAATAGAGTCTTATCCAATGTTCCTATTGTGAAATCATGATCAATTATGAATTTAGACAGTGTATCATACCAAGATCTGGGTGCTTGCTTCAACCCATATAGAGCTTTATCCAATTTGTAAACATAATCTGGATATGTATGATCTACGAAGCCAAGAGGTTGTGCAACATACCCTTCCTCTGTTAGGATGCCATTAAGAAATGCACTATTAACATCCATTTGAAATACTTTAAATTCTTTGAATGCAGCGTATGCAAGGAATATGCGTATTGCTTCTAATCTAGCTACTGGTGCGAAGGTTTCATCAAAATCTATTCCTTCCATTTGCCTAAAGCCTTGAGCAACTAGTCTAGCTTTGTTCCTTGTTACTATTCCATCTTCATTCAGTTTATTCCTAAAGACCCATCGAGTTCCTATAACTGAATGATTTGAAGGTCTAGGCACAAGTTTCCATACATTATTTCGCTTAAACTGATTAAGTTCTTCCTGCATTGCATCTATCCAGCTTGGGTCTGCTAAGGCTTCATCTATTTGTTTTTGTTATATATGAGAGATGAATGCTGAATCAAAATGATCATGCATAACTGGCTTCGTGTGCGAACAGGAGTTTTGATGTTACCTATGACCTGCTCGGGTGGATGATTTCTATTCCACCGTAGATCAAGTCCAATTGGGTTTACTTCCTGTTCTGGTTGGATGTCTTGCTGGATAGCCACATCTGGATTGTCTGTCACCAATTGATGGTTCGCGTTTGCATCTTGTGCATCAGATGTTGATCGTTGTGCGGCGAGATCAGTTTGTGCAACATCTGTTTGTGCAACATCTGTTTGAACATATTGAGCATTCGTCACTTCAGCTTCATTAGCAGGCACACTTCGAGAGATATGATCCTGTGTTGAGTCAACGTTAGTTAAATCGATGACTACTGGATTACCTGTCAGATCTTGTTGATCATTGTTATGCGGTGTTTCCAGTGCTGGTTCCATCTCAGCTGAATGTCTTTATTGTGCCACATCATCATCTGAGTCATAAATGCTGGATGATTCTAGACGTGAGCATAAATCGTTGAGGCTCGCAGCTGAGTTGGATCTAAAGCTTGTCTCATCAAAGACAACGTGTGCTGATTCTTCAACAGTCAGAATTCGATTGTTGAAAACTCGATAAGCTTTGCTCACTGCTGAATAACCTAGAAAGATACCTGCATCAGATTTTGCATCAAAAGCTGTTAGGTGCTTTTTACCATTATTATGAATGAAACACCTGCACCAAAACACCCTGAAGTATGATATATCAGGTTTCTTGCCACTCGTGGAGGAAGAAGAGCCCAAAAGGAGAACGGGCTTGTCCTTCTTTATGGTCCCCTTGAACACGACAAGCATGTTTGTCAGGCCCCGTGCTAATCACTCAAGATTACAGCACAAATGAGCATATAATAGCGGAAGCATAAAACAGGGCTTAAAAATTTTTCAAAATAAATTGGGCCTGAACTCAAAATCATCATTCAAATATCAATACTAAAAATACGAGTTAACTCAAACTCATACAAACTAGGTAACATCAAATCTCAAATCAGAAAACAGATCCCCAATACATAAAAACACGGGGCATCCCCCGGTTCAGTACATATCATAATATAACTGGGACTCAAGGAAATGGGGATCGACCAGCTGAACCTCCACTCTATCCAGCTTGGTTACCTGTAGACCCTGCAAATGGGTAACGCAGACCCAAACAACACAAAAGAAGGAAAGAAACTCAGCCTGCACAACAGCTTCCTCCTGGCTTCGAAATTCACGGTAGAATCTCCTTGGAAGCTGAAATCTGTACAAGGTATCCAATAATCAGCTCAATTCAAACTCAACCACTAAGTTCTAAAGTCCAGTAGCATAACTCGGCTACCCAAATCCTACAAAGCACAACTCAGCTCTCATACGAATCTTAAATCGGTAAGGAATCACTTACCCAGAAGCGTACAACAACAAAAGAAAGCTCGGTCAGATTTCTCCAGAAATCATCGAACAACAGCAACTTCACGCTTCCTTCCTCAAGTCGTTCTACAGCCTCAACTAGGTAGCAATCGAAAGATCTAAACAAGGGGAATTCAGCGCCACCAAAATCGTCCAAAACAAAGGATGGAAACGACGAAGATCTAAGGTTTCGAATGAACAGTGTCGGTCGAGGGTTTCAACAGAGAAGAGGATAAGAAATATCGGGTGGAAAAAACAGAGGAATATCGGTGTCTAAAAATGTTCTAAGTGTTATCCAACACTTATATTTAATTCCCCAATTCAAACGCTACTGACAAGTCAATCACCGACGAAAACAGATTCCTGCATCTCTCCCAAGCGCTAAACAGACCTCTCGAAATAGCGCTCAACTCATCAGATTTCAACTCTTACGTTAAACGCCTGCGCAATAAACGAAACGACGTCGTACTCGCTAGACCAAACGACACCGCATGCGTGAAGTCTGAAATGTACCAGCGCCCTCTTCACTAGTGCACACAATCAGATCCCTCCGCTCGCATACATTAAATCACGCTAAGCGCTAAGAAGCCAAAACGACGACGCACCAACTTAATGAAACGACGTCGCATCACTGGAAACCGATCTCTCCCCAAACACACAACGCTAACGCTACACGCTGTTCAGATCTCTTGTCAGGCCTCGTGCTCTAAACAGAGTAAAAACACCAAAACACATGCGGAAGCTAGCAAAAAGCGGGTAAAATATTTCGCGTTTAGGCCTGATGGTTTAAAACATATAATTTAAAATACCACGATACTCAAAATAGATCCCAGTTTATAAGAATGACCAACAGTATAGCATAACGGCAGCAACGATAACATGTATCAAACTCCAACAACCAAAAACAACGACAAAGCGCAGGGCATCCCCCTGGCTAAGAATACTGATACATATAAATATTCTATACGCTACTGGAATACTCTAACCACCTCCTGGGGCGCCACCAGCTGGGTTAAAACCACGAACAGCTGTAAAACCTGGGTTTCCTGAAAACAACACAACAAGGAAAACAACCAAGGCCCAGAGGGACATGGGGTCAAACCCCAGTACGGAGAGCAACTATAAACAGTAGTAAACAGCATGAAAAAAATGCAGATGCTATGCATGAGAATACGGGACAACAGCCGAAGGCTACAACCAAGGAAGGGAGCCAAAGAACTCAATGCACAGCTCAACCAAAATCTGCAACGGAATATGTGGCCACGGTGAGTGTAGGACATGTGGGTGATACCCACTCACCCCTACTCGCCCACCCTTACCAGATGCATCAACAACCCAACCTATCAACTGTGGTAGCTAGCCACTCGGCGCATAGGGGAAATGAGAGTGCGGAATCACCGCTCGCCCTCGCATCCTGGTAAGAAAACAAATCAACAACAACGAACAAAGGCTGCAACGACTGAAATGGAATGTCATGCGTGTATGCAATATGCTGGAATACAATCATATAAACATATGCAACACAGCAATAAAACACAATAGCATACACAGTCCTCAACCAGGACAACAATCAGGCACGGACATTCCATACACCAGCAACTACAATTCATCCAAGCTAGAAACACTCTGGTTTATAAGCTCAAATCCGTACCTCAATTCCTAGCTCAATACCACAAAAAAGCACCCGAGAGATCTAAGTCCAACACCTGCTAACACACGCACAAGCAGGTTCAGGGAAAATACCAACAGAACTCACGGCCAAACACTGGCTGGGAGCAACAACTCAACCAGCAACTACACAACCCATACAACTATAAAAGGAGCTTAAAACAAGGTCTAGAACAAGATTCCAACAACTGAATTCGAAAGCTACCTGCTTACACAACACTCGGCCGAGAGACAGTAGCTTCGAGCTTTTGTTCTAGCCAACGATTGCCTCCAAAATGGGTAAGAGATGACAGAGCTTCCCAAGAGGAGTCCAACGCTACCTCGCACGTCCAAAATGATGACCGGAAATGATGGGAATCACTGGATAAAATCAACGATGAATATTACCCGAGGGTTGAAGAACAGAGGTCGACAATTGGAGAATTTCACTAAGTATGGGATCTAATATCTCAAATCGAAGACCAAGTCTTCCTTATATATAAATCCCACAACGGCTGGAAACTTCTTTAAAAGTCCACCGACATAACCAGCAGGCACCCACAAACCATCGGCTGGTCAAACCCCGCAAAACATAATCCCAAACACACAACACGACGTCGTAGGACACTACTCACGACTGGTTCTCAAATCCCAAAAGCTGGTCGCTTCCTGTGATCGGTTCGAAATACAAAAGCTGGTACCAGCCGCAACAAATAAAACGTAGCGTTGCAACTAATCAAAACGGCGTCGCACAGCTGACGTCATCAATCTGGTTGCTAACTCTTGCGCGCAATACCAGCCGCAAGCTACAGTAGAGTTGACCAGCGTTGACATGTACTCCCAGCTAGACAACCAGCAGGCACATACAAACCGATCCCACCAGCTGGTACCAAATGCAACATCCCAAACGACGTCGCGTCAACTTATCGAAACGTTGTCGTTTGCCATTGAATACAAACACACCAAACCGCAACGGCTGGATAGAAAACACGCTACCATACTTCATAGAAACGACGGCGTAGCGAAAACTCACGCTTACCAATTAAATCATTGCGGCTGGATTTGCCACCGACCAACTGCTACAACAAAACCAGCTCAAACCTCCCAAAACTAAAAAACACGAAAACTTCCAGAATTGTTCCAAATACTATTTCAGACCCGAAAATGCAAACCAAACTTACAAACAGAGATCCAAACCACCAGAAATCTCTAAAAACCGATTAATTCCAACCAAATGATCTCTTATACAATTTCAGGTCTCACATCTCTTGCTAGCGAACGACATCCGAAACCACCAAACGATGGCGTTTCGCTTCAACCGCCAAACTCAACCATCAGATCTCTCTCTTCCTGGCAGATCTCTCACTCTACCAGACTTCACCAAAACGACAGCGTCCAGCTTCTAGCGTTACACTCGATCACCAGATCTCTCCCTCGAGCAGATATCTCACCCCAACGTACCTGAAACGACAGCGTTTCACCCCTTGTACACGGCAATTCACAAACATTCGGGAAAAACAGATTTCAATCGCAAATTCGTCAATTCCACTCCAAATTTCAAACGGATTTCACTCGAACGACCAACGTTGAAATCTGAACAGCTCTCAGAGAGATCCGAAATTCTCAAATCAGATTTCACCAAAAATCAAAATCTGAAATCTGAAAATTCGAAAATTCTAAATTCGAATTTCTCAATCCTCACAATGTTTACCACCTTTTCAAGAGTGGCCTCCAGCTTGTTCATGTTAAATTTAACCACAAAGAGGTCGAACGCAGTAGGCAGGGAGAGGAGAATCAGATCCACAGACAGCTCATGTGGAAGCGAGATATCAAGGCCCACTAGCTTCTCAATGAGCCTAATCACTTGACCCCATGCTCGCGGACCGAAGTCCCCTCACGAATGTGGCTCATCATGAGCTTCTTGACAGTAGTGAACCTCTCGGTCCAAGAGTTCTCCCCATACAGCTCTTTGAGATGAAGTTGTATGCCAGCAGCATACTCCGTCTTCTCAAACCGCCGCTGCATTTCATTGGACATAGATGCTATCATATAGCACCGTGCCTTAAGCTCGTCATCCCACCATTTTTCCAGCTTTTCCAGCTCCTCAAGACTGGCATTGGCAGGGACTTCCTTCGGAGGGTTCTTCTCTAGCGTGTAGAGAAGTTTCTCCGAAGCCAAGACAATTTTGAGGTTTTGAAGCCAATCTTGGTAGTTTAAGCCAGTGAACTTGTTGCTATCCAGTATAACAGCAAGTGGATATTTGATCGAAGACATAATGAAAGCAGTTTATACTGAAAAGAAAAACAGACATGCATTACTGACTATTCATGAAAAATGCTAAGACATAAAACATGGTCATTTAGTTTTATGAATTACCCTCCCGCTATTTTAACGATTTCACCACTCTCTAATGAAATCCAGAAAGCAAGTTTCCTTAGTGGGTACACAGAATCCAATCAAGAAATCATGGTCCCGAATAAATCAGCCAACCATGATCCTCAAAAGGTAGAGCCCAAGTGCAACAGGTGCAACCTCCGTGTATTTACCTTACGTCCAGTAAGGGCCCAATAATATGACACCGAATTACGTCCAGTAAGGGCCCAATAATATGACACCGATTACTATCACGTGTTAAGATGACCCATAAATGTTGAGTTGTGATGGACGGTCCCCTTAATGTACCCAATAATATGTGCCAACGTTAAAGGGAGTTCCAACCAACTCACAACAAGTGTCAATGACGTGTACAACTTTCCGGCATACATAACCCCCTCAATAATATGAGCCGGGCCATGTATACGGGTAGCATAGATGTACACCCATTGTTGATGGAAGGTAGGAAATTTTAAACAATATTTAAATTCCCTTAGTTTATCGAATAAACTTTTAATCTAAATATAAATTTTAAAACAAATTTAAAATGAGGGATTTTAATTTTGAAATTTGTTCTCAATAATTTTAAATCAAATTTTAAAAATGCGGATTCAACAGATATATATCACATATATGATTGGGATGATCGATGAGCGGGAGCTATGCGATCTGTGGTTGCCAAGCACGGATCTAGGTCCAATCCTAGGTGACATGCAGTATGCAAATGCAATCCTATTACATAAGCTTCCAGTTTTACAAGTCTTTGGTCTTCAATATCTTTGATCATCATCTCCACCATCTTCAAAGTCTAATATTTGCATTTAAATAACCATGACAAATAGGGATACATTTTAAAGGGGTGGGAACGGGCCATAAACAAGGTCCACTTTGAATTGATTTCAACAATATTAAAACCAAAACTGTAAAATCTAGCATACACCTAACACATTGGGCACGACTCTCGATCATCCCAGACATTATCTAAATTAACTCAATTAATTGACATAAATAAAATAATCAAATTTGATTTATCCAACAAAATCATATTTTAAATATAAAATCATAGTTTATAAATAAAATCTTATTTTGTTATTTTAATTGCATCAATTTTGGGCCTAAAACAATTTTAGGCCAATATCTCAAAATTTTCAAAAATTAATTTTGGTCCAAACAAAAAGGCCCAATAGCAAATATTGGCCCAAAAACAACTCGGGCCCTCCGGGACAGGCCCGAAAAAACACTAGAATTCAAAAACCGACGCCGCATCTCCGATCCGGAACCGCCCGCACGAGTGCTGCACGCTGTGCGCGCCCCTGTGCGCAACGTGTGCGCACGGGGGAGCAGTCACCTGCGAGACCAGATCGCACAGGTGGGGCGGCGGGTGTGCGCACGCCACCCGCACGCCTGCTGCACGCTGTGCGTGCCCCTGTGTGCAACATGTGCTGACGGGGGGTGGCCACCTGCACGACCAGTTCACGCTGGTGGGGGGG
>KQ986774.1:173143-187238 GCA_001598015.1 Dorcoceras hygrometricum
AAAATTAGTTCATTCCAACCCCCCCCCCCCTTCTGAACTCCTGTACTTGTTTTGATCCTATTTTTGGGACTATCAATTGGTATCAGAGCAGGCGCTTCTCAGTTATTGAACAGTATTTGTTTGTGCGTTATTTTATATCAATATGTCTACTTCTCAAAACAAGATTCCTCTGTTTTCCATAGAAGATTATGACGACTGGAAGATTGTCAGGCCTCGTGCTCACAACATAGTAAAAACCTCAACACATGCGGAAGCTTATCAAAATGTGGGTAAAATTTACGCCTTTAGGCCCGACGGATTAAAACATATAATATAAAATACAACAATATTAAAATAGAATCCCAGTTTACAAAACACAAGTATAGCATCAATACACAAATAAACATGTATCAGACTCTACCACGGAATACAATCACGAAGCATAGGGCATCTCCCCGGCTACTAAACTGATACATACATATATGCTATACGCTACTGGGACACTCAACACCCTCCTGGGGCACCGCCAGATGGATTAGCTCCTCGACCAGCTATATGACCTGGACAACACAACAGGCAAACAAACACACCAATCCCCAGAGGGACATGGGGTTAAACCCCAGTACGGAGAGCAAATAAATAGCAAGATAGGGTATAAATAAAATGCAAATTCTATGCATGAGACACCGGATAACAACTGGAGGCTAAGACCAACAAGGGAGCCAAAGAACTCAAAGCATAGCTCAATCAAATCTGCAACAGATAGGTGGCCACTGTGAGTGTAGGACATGTGGGAGTTACCCACTCACCCCTACTCGCTCACCAATACCAGGTGCATAAATCACTCAACCAGCTGTTGCCCAACCTATGAACTGTGGTAGTTAGGGGCTAACACATCCCAGTAGGGAGATGAGTGTGCGGTATTGCCGCTCGCCCTCGCTACCTGGTAAGAAACAACAGCAAATACAACAAGGCACAACTACCGAAGTACAAGGTACGATACAAATGAGATACGAAATGCGAGAGATGCAAATGTGTGTATGCATATAACAACAAGCAGTAAACACTGGCAGCCATACACGTAAACAACAAACAGCCATCACTGCATTTACTCATGCCAAACTCACGCTGTAACAAGCTCGAATCTGTACCTTAACACTGAGTAACAATTGCCGAATACAAAGCATGAGAATACTGACTACAACCTGTAAAACATACGCAAGATACAGGGAATGATCAACCCAAAACTCACGGCCAACACACATAAAGCTCACGGCTGGGAGTCCCACGCTCAACCAGCAAACACCACACTAATACAACTTAACAAGGAGCTAAATCACAGCTAGGAAATGAGATCTCAACAACTAAACTCGAAAACTACCTGCATGCACAACTCACGGCCGAGAGCAGTAGCTTCGCGATCTCTCCCCAGTGAACACTAGCCTCTAAAACTGGTATAGGGTGAAAGAGCTTTCCAAGAGGAGTCCAACGCTACCTCAAACGTGAAAAACGGTGGCCGGAATCGACGGGAATCTACCGGAGAAGCTCACGATGAACAGTAGTCGAGGGTTTGAGAACAGAGAACGAAGGTCGAGAGAAATTGCTAAGTATGGATTCTGATTTTTCCTCAATAATTGAAGCGCTAAAACACGGTGAAATCTGATTCTACAACCCAAAATGCTGAAATCTGGAAACACGCTAACACAACGCTCGCTACAAAAACTGAAATCTGGTCAACAACTACGCTGTAATCTGGAACCAAGAACGCTGAAAGCTGATCGTTGAAACAAACGCTGGAGAGATCTGGACAATTTACTCTAGGCGCCAACACTTACGCGCTACACCAACACGACGACGTAGCGGAGAAGTCTGGACAACAAGCGTTAAACGCTAAACGCTGCCTAAATCAACAGATCTCATCCCACGCGACCAGATCTCTCACGCTAGCTCAATATGGCGTCGCACCACTTAAACTAAACGGCGTCGCGTTGCACTAACCACAAAACACGCGGGGCAGATCTCACAAACATACCGCGGCAGATCTCTCCTTCCCATGCTGTATCCAGATCTCATGAAACGACGACGTTTATACTTATCGCTACAAAACACGTCGCAAACACCAGCATCCAGCGACAACAGATTCCTCGAGAAATCTGGATAGACTTCACACAACAGATCTCACCAAAACAGATTTCTCACTCGAAATCTCAAAATATCAAAAATTCCAGAATTGTTCTAAACATGATTTCCGAACCGAAAATGCAAACGAAACCTTCAAACAGAGATCTGAACCACCAGAAATCTCTAAAATCCGATTAATTCAACAATTAATCTCTTATTACATAATCAGGTCTCACATTTCTCCCCCAATAAAAAGGATTTCGTCCTCGAAAACAAATGACAATCTGGAAATACAACTAAACAGCAAGATACACAACAGAACTCTGCCTAACACAAGCCAAGAGTTCAAGATAACTGAGCAAACATATAACAACAACTAGGGAAGAAATACAACCAAAAGCTACAAACTACTGGAAATTTAGCTCAACAGCTACTCAAACAGATGCGGCCACTCGCGCTGCATCTTTTCTTCCAGCTCCCAAGTAGCTTCTTCTCTTCCATGTTTGCTCCACTGTACCATTACCAACAGAATGGTCTTATTCCTCAACTGTTTCTATTTTCTGCCAAGGATCTGCAAAGGATATTCCTGATAACTCAACGACTGATCTAGCTCCACCTCGTTGGTTCCAAGCACATGAGACGGATCTGGCTCATACTTCCTCAACATGGAAATATGAAAGACGTCATGGAGCGAAGACAACTCAGGTGGCAACAACAGCCGATACGCTAAAGAGCCAATTCTCTCAACAATCTCATACGGTCCGACGTAACGAGGGGCTAACTTTCCCTTGCGTCCAAAGCGCATCACACTGCGAAACGGAGAAACTTTGAGAAATACACGATCACCAACCTGGAAACTCAAGAGGTCGACGCCTCTTATT
The DNA here is from genome assembly GCA_001598015.1 of Dorcoceras hygrometricum. Lineage (NCBI taxonomy): Eukaryota > Viridiplantae > Streptophyta > Magnoliopsida > Lamiales > Gesneriaceae > Dorcoceras > Dorcoceras hygrometricum. The sequence continues at coordinate 176,125 of KQ986774.1, forward strand.
CGCATAACTGGCTTGGCGATCTTGGGCAACTTTCATCCTTTGTCGAATAAGATCCACATGATCTTTCATTTGCTGCACAAAGTCATGGGCAGATAGCTGCTTCTCCCCCACTTCTTTCCAACATACCGGCGATCTGCACTTTCTGCCATACAAAGCCTCAAAACGGCGCCATGCCAATCGTCACTTGGTAGCTGTTATTGTACGAAAACTCAACTAAAGACAACGCATCTTGCCAGCTACCTCCGAAATCCAACACAACAGCACACAACATATCCTCCAACGTCTGGATAGTTCGCTCAGATTGGCCATCTGTCTGGGAATGATACGCGGTACTCATCGCCAATCTCTTTGTCGAATAAGATCCACATGATCTTTCATTTGCTGCACAAAGTCATGGGCAGATAGCTGCTTCTCCCCCACTTCTTTCCAACATACCGGCGATCTGCACTTTCTGCCATACAAAGCCTCAAAAGGCGCCATGCCAATCGTCACTTGGTAGCTGTTATTGTACGAAAACTCAACTAAAGACAACGCATCTTGCCAGCTACCTCCGAAATCCAACACAACAGCACACAACATATCCTCCAACGTCTGGATAGTTCGCTCAGATTGGCCATCTGTCTGGGAATGATACGCGGTACTCATCGCCAATCTGGTTCCCAAAGCTGTTTGCAAACTCTTCCAAAAACGGGAGTAAACCTCGGATCTCGGTCAGAAACGATCGAAACGGGCACACCGTGCAATCTGACAACAAAATCCACGTACAATTTTTCCATCTTCTTCAACGAGAAGGTCATCCCATAGGGAATGAAATGTGCAGACTTCGACAAACAGTCTACAACTACCCAAATAGCATCGCATCCTCTGCTGGTACGAGGCAGATGCGTCACAAAATCCATAGCAATGTGCTCCCAATTCCATTGGGGCACCTCTAAACTCTGCAACAGACCACCAGGTCTCATCCTTTCGGCCTTTACCATCTGGCAATTCAAAAAACAAGCAACGAAACCAGCAACGTCACTGTTCAGGCCAGCCAACCAAAAGTGCAGCTTCAACGCATGGTACATCTTCCGTGCACCAGGATGAACACTATGTATGCTGTAATGCGCCTCACGAAGGATCTCCTACTTCAAATCAATGAGGTTTGGCACAACAAATCTGCCACGAAACCTCAAGCAACCATCGGACGAGACGGAATAATCCTCAAGTTTGCCAGCCCTGACTTTCAACTTCAACTCGTGGATAGACGGATCAGTCCTTTGAGATGCTCTAATGGTAGAAACAATATGTGGCTCCACTTGGAAAGAAGAAACCACCACACAATCCTCAGCCGGATAATATCTCCAACCCGTAGTGTTAAGATTCTCCTGATCCTTAGAGATGTACAACGATGCAAGCATCTCACTAGCCTTCCTGCTCAAAGCATCGGCCACTACGTTCGACTTTCAAAGCTGGTACATAATCTCACAATCAAAGTCCTTAAGCAGCTCCGTCCATCGACGCTATCTCATGTTCAAGTCAGGCTGCAAAAACAGATACTGCAAACTTTTGTGGTCGGAGTACACCACAAACTGCTCGCCATACAGGTAGTGACGCCAGATCTTTAACGCAAAGACCACCGCTGCTAACTCCAAATCATGGACTGGGTAACGAGTCTCGTGCGGTTTCAACTGCCGCGAGGCATACGCAATGACTCGACCATTTTGCATCAACACACAACCCAACCCATTGAGCGAAGCGTCAGAACAAACAACAAAACCACCTGAACCGGACGGCAGAGCCAACACAGGCGCAGTAGTCAACTTTTCCTTGAGCAGTTGAAAAGCATTCTCGCACTGCTCAGTCCAAACAAAACGCTTGTCCTTCTGAGTTAATTGAGTCATCGGGTTTGCTATACTAGAGAATCCCTCAATGAAGCGACGATAATAGCCAGCCAGACCCAAGAAACTACGAATCTCGGAAACATTCCTGGGACGCTCCCAGTTCAGAACTGCATCAACCTTGCTAGGATCCACCGAGATCCCCTCGGTTGAAATCACATGTCCCAAGAATATGACGCGATCCAACCAGAACTCACACTTGGAGAACTTTGCATACAACTGATGGTCTCTTAGCGTCTGAAGGACAATCCGCAAATGCTCCTTGTGCTCCAAAGGAGTCTTCGAATGACTAAGATGTCGTCGATGAACACGATCACAAACTGATCGATAAACTCACGGAAAACTCGGTTCATCAAATCCATAAAGACTGCAGGCACGTTGGTCAAACCAAACGGCATCACCAAAAACTCAAAATGTCCGTACCTCATACGAAACGCATTCTTCGTGACATCCTGATCTCTCACTCTCAGCTGATGGTACCCTGAACGAAGATCAATCATTGAATAAACCGCAGAACCTTGCAACTGATCAAACAGATCATCGATTCTCGGCAACGGGTACTTGTTGACAGTGGCTTTATTCAACTGGAGAAAATCAATGCACATCCGCATTGAGCCATCCTTCGTCTTCACAAACAATATGGGCGCTCCCCACGGTGACATACTAGGTCGGATAAAACCTTTCTCCAGCAAATCATCTAACTGCACCTTGAGTTCTTTCAACTCCGCAGGCGCCAGACGATAAGTAGAACGCAAAATCGGAGCTGTGCCAGGCACCAGCTCTATGCTGAAGTCAATCTCCCCCCTCGGAGGGAAACCAGGAATCTCCTCCGAAAACACATTCGGGAAATGTCGCACCACGGGAACATCACTAATCTGAACACGGGAAGAAGAAGACGCATCCAAAGCGTAGATCATAAAGCCAGCATTCCCCAAAGACAACAAACTAAACATCTCCATCGCTGAGACCAACGGGATCTTCGATCTAGAATCCTGGCCGTAGAAGTCCCACTTCTCGCCAGACAAAGGCCTAAAGCGCACAATCCCATGGAAGCAATCCACGGAGGCCCTATAGTTGGACAGCACATCCATCCAAACTATGCAATTGAAATCCCAAAGAATCAAACGGATGAAGTTCGCTAACAGGACATGCTCACCAAACCGCAACACACCATCCAACAAAACCTCCTGGGAGAACAGGCTCACACCACCAGGGGTAGAAACAGAAACGGCATGTTGCAAAGGAATGGTACACAGACCATGCTCAACAACAAACGAATCAGAAATAAACGAATGCGATGCACCGGTGTCAAACAACACACGAGAAGGAAAGTCAAAGACAAGACAAGTACCTCCAATCACCCGCTTGGTGTCTCCTCGGCCTGCTCCGTCGTGATGGCGTTAACCTGAGCATGCTGGGGTCCTGAGAAGAAAGGCTGAGACGACTGTCCAAAGCGCGAAGGACCAGGCTGCTGAAACGGCCTGAACTGAGTCTCACCCAATCGGGGCTGCTGAAACTGCTGATAACGGCCCCTAGACTGACCTACTCGACCCTGGCGGGGCTGCACCCTGAGACGACCCAGCCGTCGGACACACCCTAGCATAGTGTCCATACTGTCCACAAAGATTGCAGGAACCCTGCACACCGATACACTGGGTGGAAGAATGCTTCCCACCACAAAAGCCACAAAACTCCACCCGAGAACCGCTGCTACTCGAGCTGCCTGAACCGGAAGACCCTGAACCAGACTTTTTCTTGAATTGCTGTTGAGCCACCTGCTGCTGCTGCTGGGGCTGATAGCCAGACTGGGAACCTTGAGACGACTGAGCTCCCTGACCAACAGGTCTACCACTCTGCACTGCCTGTGCTTCTTGCACCCTACGCGCACGACGGCTCCTCATGCCCTCCTCAATGTTGATAGCACTATCAACGGCCTCAGCATACGTCTTGGGCTTGCTCGTCAAGACACTCTGGTACAACTCTTCATTCAAGCCCTCCAGGAATCTGGTACTCTTGGCCCTCTCCCGTCCAGCAACGTGCGGAACATAAGCCAACAACGCAGAAAACTTGCGAGCATACTCGTGCACAGTCATCGAGCCCTGCTCCAAAAACTCAAACTCCCGCTCACGGGCAGCCACATATGAATCGGGGACATACTCCTGCCTGAAGATCTCCTAGAAACTGTCCCAAGTGATACCAACTCCAGTCTCCACTAAGGTACTAGACGCGCCTCGCCACCAGCGCTCTGCGGCCCTCCTCAGCAACAAGGTCACTAACCTCAACCGGAGTCCATCGTCATACTGAGCCCGATCAAAAAGATGAACGACATTATGGAGCCATGAATCTGCATCCTCGCTCAACTCGTCGCCATTACAGACTGGAGGGTTCATCCTTTGAAACCGAGCTATAACAACGTCCATCCTCTCAATCGGAGTTGGCGGAACCTCAGCTTCCCCTTCCTCGCTACTCTCCTGAGTACGACTCGGAGCACTAAACCGATCCTCGTTCTGACCCCCTGGCTCCTGGAACTGCCCCCTACCTCTACCACGACGTCTAGGCGACATCTAAAATACACTCAACAGGATAAGGTAAAATAGAACAGATACGGCATAGAAAGCATAGAACACAAATATGCAGCACGTAGTCACATAAGTCAAGCACATGCAACACACGACACTGTGCCTAGACTCAAGTGTGATCAAAGAAATTGAGCTGATCCCAGCTTAAGCTCTGATACCAAAAATGTCAGGCCTCGTGCTCACAAGAGAGTAAAAACCTCAACACATGCGGAAGCTTATCAAAAAGTGGGTAATATTTTCGCGTTTAGGCCCGACGGATTAAAACATATAATATAAAATACAACAATATTAAAATAGAATCCCAGTTTACAAAACACAAGTATAGCATCAATACACAAATAAACATGTATCAGACTCTACCACGGAATACAACCACAAAGCACAGGGCATCTCCCCGGCTACTAAACTGATACATACATATATGCTATACGCTACTGGGACACTCAACACCCTCCTGGGGCACCGCCAGCTGGATTAGCTCCTCGACCAGCTGTATGACCTGGAAAACACAACAGGCAAACAAAAACACCAAGCCCCAGAGGGACATGGGGTTAAACCCCAGTACGGAGAGCAAATAAACAGCAAGATAGGGCATAAATAAAATGCAAATGCTATGCATGAGACACCGGATAACAAATGGAGGCTACGACCAACAAGGGAGCCAAAGAACTCAAAGCATAGATCAATCAAATCTGAAACGGATAAGTGGCCACTGTGAGTGTAGGACATTTGGGAGTTACCCACTGACCCCTACTCACTCACCAATACCAGGTGCATCAATCACTCAACCTGCTGTTGCCCAACCTATGAACTGTGGTAGTTAGCCACTTGGCGCATAGGGGCTAACACATCCCAGCAGGGAGATGAGAGTGCGGTATTGCCGCTCGCCCTCGCTACCTGGTAAGAAACAACAGCAAATACAACAAGGCACAACTACCGAAGTACAAGGTACGATACAAATGAGATATGAAATGCGAGAGATGCAAATGTGTGTATGCATATAACAACAAGCAGTAAACACTGGAAGCCATACACGTAAACAACAAACAGCCATCACTGCATTTACTCATGCCAACCTCACGCTGTAACAAGCTCGAATCCGTACCTTAACACTGAGCAACAATTACCGAATACAAATCATGAGAATACTGACTCCAACCTGTAAAACATACGCAAGATATAGGGAATCATCAACCCAAAACTCACGGCCAACACACATAAAGCTCACGGCTGGGAGTCCCACGCTCAACCAGCAAACAACACCCTAATACAACTTAACAGGGAGCTAAATCACAGCTAGGAAACAAGATCTCAACAAATAAACTCGAAAACTACCTGCACGCACAACTCACGACCGAGAGCAGTAGCTTCGCGATCTCTCCCCAGCGAACACTAGCCTCTGAAACTGGTATAGGGTGAAAGAGCTTCCAAGAGGAGTCCAACTATACCTCAAACCGGAATCGACGGGAATCTACCGTAGAAGCTCATGGTGAACAGTAGTCGAGGGTTTGAGAACAGAGAACGAAGGTCGAGAGAAATTGCTAAGTATGGATTCTGATTTTTCCTCAATAATTGAAGGCCAACGCTCCAATTTATACACGCATGAAATCTGGTTAAAAACCCACCGACAGAAACAGATTTCACAAGAAAAGCGCGCTAAAATGCTCAAAAGCCACGGAGAAATCTGGAAAACTAAACACTACACTTGCTTCCAAAAATAACGGTGAAATCTGGTCAACAACTACGTTGGAATCTGGAACCAAAACACGCTGAAAGCTGCTCGCTGAAACAAACGCTGGAGAGATCTGGACAATTTACTCTAGGCGCCAACACTTACGCGCTACACCAACACGACGACGTAGCGGAGAAGTCTGGACAACAAGCGTTAAACGCTAAACGCTGCCTAAATCAACAGATCTCATCCCACGCGACCAGATCTCTCACGCTAGCTCAATATGGCGTCGCACCACTTAAACTAAACGGCGTCGCGTTGCACTAACCACAAAACACGCGGGGCAGATCTCACAAACATACCGCGGCAGATCTCTCCTTCCCATGCTGTATCCAGATCTCATGAAACGACGACGTTTATACTTATCGCTACAAAACACGTCGCAAACACCAGCATCCAGCGACAACAGATTCCTCGAGAAATCTGGATAGACTTCACACAACAGATCTCACCAAAACAGATTTCTCACTCGAAATCTCAAAAATATCAAAATTTCAAGAATTGTTCTAAACGCGATTTCCGACCCGAAAATGCAAACGAAACCTCCAAACAGGGATATGAACCACCAGAAATCTCTAAAATCCGATTAATTCAACAATTAATCTCTTATTACATAATCAGGTCTCACAAAGATACGCATGCAAGCGCATCTGGAAGCTATGGATGATGAAATGTGGACTGTTATCACTAAAGGGCCATTGAAGATAATGAAGCCCAATCTGGCGTTTGCTGTAACAAATGGCGAGCCTCAATTCCTAGAGAAAGCCAGACATGAATATACAAATGATGACAAGAATAAATCCAACTTGGACAATGTGGCCAGGGACATCCTATACAAGACGCTGGACAAGGACAAAAACATGTTCAGCAAAATCAAAACCTGCGCCACAGCAAAAGACATCTGGGAAAAGCTAATCCAGATATGTGAAGGAAGCGACGATACGAAGGAGAACAAGCTAACAGTCGCTCAGAAAAAGTACGAGTCCATCGAGATGAAGGATGGAGAAACAATGACAGAGTTCGATGAGAGATTCAATGCAATAGTGATCGAGCTAAAAAGTTTGGGCAAAGAATACAGCAACAGAGAGTTGGCGCTGAAAGTGATGAGAGCATTGCCCAAGGAGTGGGACGTGAAGACAATGGCTATGAGGGAATCAAAGGATTTGAACAAAATGGAGCTTCATGATCTGTTAGCAAACTTGAAAGCATATGAATTTGAACTCGAGACAAGATCTGAAGTACCCTCAACCTCCCAGCCGACGAAAGCACTAGCTGCTACACTTGTTGAATAGTGCTCTCCAAGCACTAGTAAATCAGCTGACCAACTCAGCGACGATGTCATGTCCCTCTTTTTCAAGAAGTTTGGGAAATTCATGAGAAGATCCTTCCACCCTTCTTCTCCTTACAATAATTTTCATAAATCTGATAAAACTTCTTCTGATATGAAATGTTATAATTGTGATCGTCCAGGGCACTTTGCAGCTGATTGCAATAGGCCAAGAAAGGAGGATAGATCCAGATATGACAAGAGAATGGATGATAGATATCGAAGAGATGAGAAGAAGGAGGATAGATACAAGCGAGAGGACAAAACTGATGAAAGATCTGTTGAGAGATCCAAGGAGCGATCCAAGGATAGGAGGATGAGAACAAGACCTGATAGAAGGCCAAATAGAAAGAATGACAGGAAGGTGCTGATGGCAGAAGAGAGCACCAAAAGCTGGGCAGATACTGATTCAGACTCTTCCTCTAGCAGCAGCTCCTCATCAAGTGACAGTGAACAGGAGGAAGTTCATTGTCTCATGGCTGATCAAACTTCGGACGATGAGGTATTCGATTTCTCAAACATTGAATTTACACGTGAGGATCTAGTTCAGGCACTGAACGATATGGTACATGAGTACAAGAGCTTATCTCACACATTTGAGGAAATCAAGGCCGAAAACGCAAGTCTAAAAAATAGTTCAGCAGAATCGAGTTCTGACGAGATTGAGGATACTAACAGTTTAAAGACTGAGTTGAGTAAGCTGAGAATAGAGAATGAATTGGTGAGAAGTGAGACCAGTGAGCTCAAAGCAGAAGTTGAAAAATTAACTAACGAAATGAGCTCCTGGAACAAGTGTTCTCGTGCTCTTCACAAGCTGCAAGAAATCCAAAAGTCAGTACATGATAGAACTGGCTTGGGTTTCAGCAGTAGTGAAAACAGTGAAGGAGAGACAAGTACTCAATCACAATCAGCATATGACAAGTTCAATAAAATGAGCTTTGTCAAAGCCAATGTGATATATGACTGTTTTGAGTCGATAACATTTGATGACCAGAACTCTCCAAAGCTGAACGATAATGGAAAGGCTGGTATCGGCTTTTCAAAACCGGAGAACTCCAAGCCAAGCTGGCTAAAGAACAAATTGGACAAAGATAAAGCGAACGCTGGTCGAAATCCATTTCTTCCTAACCAGCCATGGCGTAGTTCAACGAAGGTAAAATCTGGTTGGACAAAGAATCAGCCGAGGAGAGATCTAAGTGGTCAGAGTATGAAATCACAATTCAAAAGATCTCACTGCAAGTAAGCACAGACCCTCACAGACTCTAGCACTGGAAAGACTGTAAGAGTAATTCAAGTCTGGATCCCGAAAGGGGTAATCCAATCAGGACCCAAGTAAAATTGGGTACCAAAATTTGTCTGTATGATTGCAGGGTAACAGGTACAAAGCTGCCGATGACTCAATTATCTGGTACCTGGACAGTGGGTGTGCTCGACATATGACAGGAAACCCAAAGCTGTTGACAGATTTTGTTCCACACAAAGGAGCGAAAATAGTCTTTGGTGATAATGCACACGGTAACACTGTGGGTAAGGGTAAGCTTACCCATGGTAACATCTCTATCTCAGATATATTGGTTGTTGATAATCTCAGTTATAATTTGATTAGTATCAGTCAACTATGTGACAAAGGTTACATAGTTAACTTTCAACAACACACGTGCACAGTTCAGAACTCAAATGGTCTGACTGTATTGGTGGGTAAAATATCGGGGAATACCTACGTTATCGATTGGTCAGAGCAGTTGAGGTCTGAACAGCTTTGTCTTACAGCTGACTCTTCCAATAGTTGGTTGTGGCATCAACGAATGAACCATCTAAACTTTAAAACACTTTCTAAGTTGAGTGAGCATGATATGGTCCCTGGAATGCCCAAATTAAAATTTTCTAAGGATAAGATCTGTGCAGCTTGTCAGCTTGGTAAGCATATTAAATCGACTTTTAAAAATAAAGGTGGAAAACGTTCTTCCCGTTGCCTTGAGCTTTTACATATGGATCTTTTTGGTCCTATTTCAGTAACAAGCTTAGGGGGGACGTCCTACACCCTTGCTGTTGTTGATGATTTTTCAAAATATACTTGGGTGCTGTTTTTAAAAGCAAAATCTGAAACCACCGATCAGCTGATACGCCTTTTGAAACGTTTACAAAATGACAGATCTTGTTCAGTCAACCGGATAAGAAGTTATCGCGGTACTGAATTTCTAAATCTTAAATTGACTTCTTATTTGGAAGACTTAGGAATTAAGCATGAGCTTTCAGCAGCTAGAACTCCTCAGCAAAACGGGTTAGCTTAAAGGATAAATCGCACTTTAAAAGAAGCTGCTAGATCTATGATTGCTTATTCTGGTATTCCTCAAAAATTTTGGGCAAAAGCAGTTAACACAGCGTGCCACACTCAAAACAGATCTATGATTAATAGGATGCAAGATAAGACCCCATATGAGATCTGGCATGGCAAGAAACCTGACATATCGTATTTCAGGGTGTTTGGATGTAGATGTTTCGTTCACAACAATGGCAAAAATCATCTAACAGCGTTTGAACCTAAATCTGATGCAGGAATATTTTTAGGTTACTCTGCTGTCAGCAAAGCTTATCGTGTGTTCAACATCAAGAGTTTAACTGTTGAAGAATCTGCTCATGTCCTGTTCGATGAGACTAGCTTCAAATCGAATTCAGCAACAAGCTTAGACGACTTGTGCACACGTCTGGAATCAACGAGTCTTGAAGAATCTGATGATGATGTGTCACCACCAAGATATTCAGTTGAGCACAAACAACAGTGGACACACAACACACTATTGTTCAACAAGATCTGACGGCAGCTGGGGCATAAGCAATCTACGCTCAAACAAATGCTTCTCCAACAGATATTGCTACGTCAGACATTGTGCAAACAGATTCCATTACTCATACACCAACAGCTGACGCAACAGTGTCAAATATACCAACAGCTGTTGATGACAAAGCTGACAACAGCACTCACACAGAACAGCAAGTATCACAGTTGGAATCTGATGCACAAGCTACAAATGAAACTCATCAATTGGTGTCAGAAGATCCAAAAATTTCTATCCAGTCAGCAACACAGGGGGAACAAGGAGCAAATCCCATTGGACTTGATCTTCGGTGGAATAGAAATCATCCACCCGAGCAAGTCATAGGTAATTTCGAATCTCCTGTTCACACACGAGGCCAGCTATCTCATGATCATTTTGATGCTGTATTTCTCTCGCATATAGAACCTAAGATAATTGATGAATCATTAGATGACCCAAGTTGGATAGATGCTATGCAGGAAGAACTTAATCAGTTTAAGCGTAATAATGTTTGGACACTTGTACCTAGACTAACTAATCATTCAGTGATAGGAACTCGTTGGGTCTTTAGGAACAAACTGAATGAAGATGACGTAGTAACAAGAAATAAGGCTAGGCTAGTAGCGCAAGGATTTAGACAAATGGAAGGAATAGACTTCGATGATACTTTCGCACCAGTAGCTAGGTTAGAAGCCATCCGCATGTTCTTAGCATATGCTGCATATAAATACTTCAAGGTCTTCCAGATGGATGTTAAGAGTGCCTTTCTTAATGGCGTCT
>KQ986774.1:211858-228109 GCA_001598015.1 Dorcoceras hygrometricum
GGTTGAATTAATTTGTGGGGATGTAGAGTTTCTAGTAAGGCTCCGGGATCAGGTGATGCTAGATGTTGTTGATTTCTTTCATTCTTTTAGTTTGAATAAATTGTCTGATCTGGATGCTCTGCGAGATTTGAAAGCAAAAGAAAAATTAATGTTGGACTGGGCGGAGACAGATTCTTTGGAGACTGCTGTCAAGAGGAAGGTGTATATTTTGGCGAAGTACAGAGAAATGCTGCTCAGGAAGTTTTTTGAATCTCATCGTAAGTATTACACTCCTGGCCAGCCGTGGACAGCTACAGCCTCTAAAATAATTGATCTTCTGTCTGATGCACATTCGAAATCACTTGAGGATCTGATTGCACAGCAGAAAGAGCATGGCCTACCTGTGGAGCAACCGTGTACTTCCACGTTCCTTGATGCATCTGTCGGTAGTGGTGCTGTCCTAACCCAATTTTACTATGGCCAAGTCCACTTGCTGGGTGAGGCCATTGGATTTGATTGATGGGGTGTGGACACCCATTTAGGGCACTGATTTCTGGAGGAGCAATTGCAATTTGTCCTTGTTTGTAAATAGGAAGAAACTTCCAGAAGTTGTGATGGAAGAAAATTTTGTGCCATGTTTTCTTTATCGAGCCTGTACAGTATTGGGGACCTGCCCCTTCTTTGATCAAGACTTGGGGTTGGGCAAGAGTATGCACAGATATTATTCGGTACAGTATGTTTGGTTGCTTGCGGCCAGTTAGAGAGGATGTTTGCAGAGATATCGTTGTACATAACTTGGGAGTTGGGCCTCCGCCTTGCACCGTCATGTCGCCGCCGCCGTCCGCCGTCCGCCGCCTGCTTCGTGATCGGACTTTTTTCGATCACCGCGACGAGGATTCCGTCTGTGGCAAAATCCATCAAGTATTCTAGTGCAGATTGACGGAGGAAGATTGATTCCGGTCATGGACTTGATTGGAGTATCTACCGCCGCCTACCGACAAGAGCCAGATTTTCCCTGTGAAATCTGGTTGGAGCCAAAGAAAAGGCAAAATACGAAAAGCAAAGCATCTGTCTCCTCAGCCAATCTGGATATGGCATCTGTCGCACAGGGTGCTGTACCCCTTCAAGTCATTGCACCAACACCTGCTGTGACTGCCGCTCAACCTCCTGCACCCAAGAGAAAATCACGCAAGAGAAAGTTGATTCTGTTAGAGGGTTCTGATGATGACAATGTTGAGGAGAGCCTAGATGTTGAATCTGTTCAAGTTGCTGGAGTAAATGTTCAGAAACCGATTGTTAAAGTGGTCCACGTGTCTGCACAGGTGGTGCCAACTACTGATGAGGTGGATGACATCATAGGACAGATACTCACTGAGACCTCCAAGCTGACAAATGATGATGCAGAGTCAGGAGAACAAATTTTTACTGAGACCGATGTTGGAGACATTGTTTTTGGCGATTCAACAGCTGATAATCCTGAAGAGTTGGCACAGTGGTTAGAGAACTATATTTCCGAGGGTGCTGAACAGGTGAATGCATCAGACAGTGGTCGAGTTCAAGGATCAATGAGTACAGTTGCTGATGCACAATTGTTTGAGACAACGAATGTTGAAGAAGCTGTCGGCAGCAAACAACGTGCTGAGGAGCTCATGTCAATAGATGATCTACTGTTGCAAATTCCAGATGACATGCTGCTGCCCTCAGTCACTGCCAGTGCAAGTGATGGTTAGCGCTGGTGATCGCGCTCAATTGTGGTGATGAGATCAGGTATCGCATGTGTTAGATGTGAGCCAGCGTGTTCCAGCAGCGGATAGCTAACTAAGTCATTTGGATTAGTTGGAATGACATCGTTTCGTTTAGCGAGCGAGATTCAGATTCGAGCAGCGTTAGTCTTCAGATTCGATGGGATCTGAGTGGTTACGATGCGACGTCGTTTGCTGCTTAGTGGTGTGATTCAGATCTCAGTTGTGTTGGTCTTCAGATCCGAATAGTGGGTGATGTGTCCAGATGCGACGGTAGACTCTGTGCGAAGTCGTTTGGATAAGTCGAGATCTACATTGGCATGGAGCCAGATCTGATGTGAGATTCAGATCCGATTGGGAATTAGCTTTGAGACTTAAGTTGTCGATGGATTTGTTTAGCAGACATAAGCAGATTTGATATATATATGAGGACTTTGACCCTTTGTCTATTATTGTTCCTGACACATAGAATATTTTCTGTGAGCAAGCTCTGTCGTGATACCCTAGATACTGTTCACCGAACCCTTATCTTTTCCGATTGCCGATGATAGACAGCTCCGATTGAAGTAAGAGTGGTAGCACTGGACTCCTCTTGCAATGACGCTTTGGTTGGTACTGCTTTTCGAAGCTTGCGTGAAGCTGGAGAGGTGTGCGAAGACATCTCCCTTCCCTAGCCTGTTAGCATAAGCTTCGGATTTCGTCTGCCCTTGAGGTAGCTTGTTGGGTAATTGTTAAGATCCTACCTTGTGCTTTGTTTAGAGCCTTTTGTTGTTGCACAGGGTATATATACAGACAGTTTTGTTGGGTATTTTAGTGGTTCAAATGTACAGAGTGTATCAGATTTTGAGGAGTCTTCTTCGGATGGATCTACTGTTTATCGTTCTCCCTCTCCTTTGCGTGATTTACAGTTTGCCTTAGGTCCTGTCAATTTTGGTGCTACTCAGGAGGAGCAATCATATATTGTTGAGAGTCCTGAATCTCCCTCTCCTACATCTCGGCGCCAGGACATTTCTGATTCATCTACTGATTCTCCAATGCTCTTTACTCGTGATGATATTCAATTGTATGCTACTACAGATGATCAGACATCTATTCCAACTGTTCCTACAGATCTCTCTGCCACTCTTGCTGATCTTCAGACCATTCTATCCGAGCACATTGATGCATCTCAAAGTGGCATTTTCTCCAGGCTACATAAAATTGAACAAGGCTTTCGAGACTCCCTGCGGCAGCAAGAAGAAGCCTTCAAAACCTTGTTTCAGGGTGCAAGCCAAGAGAGCCGAAATATTGATACTGCCCAGACACTGCGCTTTAATGAATTTTGCAAAAATGTTCTGGCTCAAAATGCCTCTGTCTTTACTGGATTGGAGGATGTTAGGAAGGAGATGCAAGAGATCAATGCCAAAGTGGATATTATGTTTTCCCGTCTGGATAATGCTAAGAAAGATGTTGAGGCAACCAAGGAGGCTATCTCTCACGAACTTTTGGAGTTTCAGAGTCAGGCTCAGGCCAATCATATTGTGCTTACCGACCAGTTGGGCCAACTTGTTGATTATATTAACAGGGACGGTAATGCCAAAAAGGGGGAAGGAGAGAGCAGCGAGGTCCTCAACCACCACCTGCCGTTCAAATCAGAGACAGTGGCAATGCAGGTGGTAGTGGTGATGCTGTGAGAACAACAGAGTTTTCACAGGCAGACATTGACGCAGCGAATAGACATATTCTGGAGAGGATGATGCGTGAATATAGAGAAAGAGAGAGGGAAAAGAGGAGTAGGAGTGGATCGTTCAAAAGACGCAGATATTAGATAGAGTTGTTGTTGATTTTTTGTACGTAGCTTATGTACAATTCTTCTGGTTAATGTAATTTCAGTTCTCAGCAGTTCGTGTGCAATCTATTTTTTCTATCTTTTATCTCGGCCGCTATGTTTTGTCATCACCAAAAAGGGGGATAGTTTTGGTGATAACAAAAATAAGAAAAGATTTGGACTTAACGAAGATAATCGAACAATCTTTTCATAAGATATCAAGTTGCTGACAACAGTTATCTGTTTGGCTTTGAGATTTGTTGCCAGGTTACAGAGTTGATTTGATTCGGGTTCTGAGACTTTTGGGTTATCGGATTAGGTATTCGGGTTATCGGGTCAAGCATCTACTGTTGGAAGTGTTTTGAGAATGTTTGTTGCTTTCGACAGATATCGCTATTGGATCAGTAATGGTTGCTGAAAACAGACTTCGAAGATTGTATTAGCAAAGATATCTGCCAACAAACATCGTTATGTATTGGGGAAGATTTCTGCCAACAGATATCGAAACAGTGCAAGTAATGTTTGCTGACATCAGATAACGCAACAGTGTTTGTTATTGGAACAGTACAAGTGAACGATGCTGTCAACAGATATGAGCATAGTAGAAATATCAGATACCATGACGTCACCATCAGATATCGCTACAGTAGCTGTTCAACAGATATGATGACGTCAGCCTTTCTGAAATTACAAAGTGGTCAGATATATTTTGCCGCGACAGATAGTTACTGTTCAATCTTCTTCAAGAAAGAAGTATCTGCCAACAGAAACGATTTCAGGCGCAAGCGTCAAGCTGTTTCTCAGTAATGGTTGCTGAAAACAGACTTCGAAGATTTTATTAGCAAAGATATCTGCCAACAGACATCGTTATGTATTGGGGAAGATTTCTACCAACTCTTGGGGAACCACGGCGGATCCGGATCACGCCTCCCGGCGAGACAGCGGAAGAACAAAGATTGCCGGGAGACGATCAATACAATAAAAACAATAAATCAATCTATGACATTCATAGGGCGTTTAGATCACTACCTTGCGGGCAACTCCTGCCTGGCTCCGACCAGTTTTCTCGAGGAAACCGGCACTTCACGGTAGATTGTGGTAGACAACGTCAATCAGGTCCATGACCGGAGACGGGATTCCTTCGTCAGCCTGCACTAGAAGGCCTGACGAGATCGGCGCGGACGTACTCTCCTCGAAAGATTGGCCGGAACAACTTCCGGCGAACGGCGACTAGCGGAGGCGGCGGCGGCGGCGGCGTCTTTTGAGAGAAGGGAGGCGTCGGTTTTTGGCTCTAGGTTTAGGGTTTGTAGTTGTGTTATGTGTTATGAGTTAATTAGTCTAAGTCTACATTAAGTAGACTTGGTGATGGATTTGGATCCGGACCAATGGGCCCGGGTCCAACGGATGAACATTCAGTTCATCTCCATCACCGAGACTTTATCGTAACTCCGATCGCCGATCAAATCGGACGGATCGACTCAGTTTCCAAAACTGAATACCATAATCTGAAAAACCATTTTTCAGAACCCCAGTGCAAAATGACCGTTTTCCCCTCAACAGCGGGAAATCACGATTTGACCCCTGTTGACTTTTAGGAAGTCGCACTCCCTAAAATCCTCTTCTCATGCTCAACACATTGAGCTGAGTATCCGTGCGGGAATCTCGAATCCAGTACTTTTGTGACCCTCAATGGTTCAGGGATACAGCTAGCCGTGGGCCCACAACCATTGTGGCTCCGGAATCACAACTCCGGACTTGCCCAACGGATCATGGTAAGAGCGTCTAGCAACATCGCCCCATGATCCCCTAGGTATCACTGATAGTGCCTGCAAGAACCAGTTTGTCGTGGTTAGCGTACAGTACGGTCCTTTCAATCCATATATCCCGATCAGATCAACGACCATTGGTAAATCGAGAGTCGCTAAAGATCCGATAGCTATGCGTACATCTTGGAGATCGAATAGTGACATCGCGAGTGTAACTAGGTAAACACATTTACCTAAAACACTTATAGTACTCTGGCCAGAGATTTATACACTATTATCCCATCAGATAGCATAGGATATCCACGCATGTCTGCGAGCGGTGAATCCTCGACAACGATGCATCGACTCCTACATGCATTATAGTACTCTGGCCAGAGATTTATACACTATTATCCCATCAGATAGCATAGGATATCCACGCATGTCTGCGAGCGGTGAATCCTCGACAACGATGCATCGACTCCTACATGCATCGGGGTCTCACCCAATCCCGACGCCTTATGACCCCAAGAGAGTCGGCAAACGGGTCAAAGTGAGACGCCTATCATGTAGAGTCTCAATGACGTTTCGAGTCGTGAGGACTAATCAGTACAACCAAGACCTCGGACTTATCCACTCGACAAATGGTAACCACTTGGAAAGTCCGAACGAGGGTAGTTCGATAGATCACCAGGTCACTATCTATCTGCATGCTCAGAATATCACAATGTTCCTTACCAATGAAACATGGTACTTCGCATCGCAGATACTAGTCTCTAGCTCGGGCGGCCTTATCCTCATTTTGACGGTCCAATCGACTAGGAACATGTTCAGAATATACAGTGACTATTAGATGTGTTTCATGATAGCCGTCATACCCACTATCACATCTAACATACACTTTAGTGTATTCTAGGTCTTTACTCAACGCAATTGTTAATCATTATACAACACAATGAAAGTAAAGAATGCCATATAAGTAAATGCGAATATCATATATAAAGATTGTCTTATACAAGAGTCTATAAACCCACATGCCACAATTTGGCTAGTTGGGCATCTACTCTAACACCAACAGATATCGAAACAGTGCAAGTAATGTTTGCTGACATCAGATAACGCAACAGTGTTTGTTATTGGAACAGTACAAGTGAACGATGTTGTCAACAGATATGAGCATAGTAGAAATATCAGATACCATGACGTCACCATCAGATATCGCTACAATGGCTGTTCAACAGATATGATGACGTCAGCCTTTCTGAAATTACAAAGTAGTCAGATATATTTTGCCGCGACAGATAGTTACTGTTCAATCTTCTTCAAGAAAGAAGTATCTGCCAACAGAAACGATTTCAGGCGCAAGCGTTAAGCTGATTCAAATTCGATCAAATTCTCACATTGGAAAAGATCGATGGCCATAACAGAATCGTACAATTTCCTGGAATTAAGGAGACAAGATTGGTACTATTTCTGGGAAAATAGTACACATTGGTAGAGGTCGTTACAACGGGAATGCACATATATGGAAATTATATGTTACCATGTAGTGGAGCAGAATGGACGGCGTACGATTGTCAGTATTTCAAAAAGGATTTCGTTGCCTTATCGGAATTAATCGACAGTTGAGCGAAGAGTATAAATAGCAGAAGTTTTGAATTGAAGACAACTCTTGCCACTGCTATTGCTGTTACGCTGTCAAATTGCTTTCTGAGCTTTCATTACTTTAAAGTCACTATCACAAAAGCTCAAACACTCGAAGAACTATACCGTTGATCTTCATAGAAAAATATCTTCGAGTCATCCTCTGATTCACCATTGTTGAATCGATTTCATTGTATAAGAAATTAGAGGATTTTACAGTCTCACAGAACTTGTGTTCATTGTTATATTTAGTTGAGTCTGTAACAAACGGGCTTCCCAAAAAGCCGTTTGAAAATATTGCTAAGTATTGTAAACCAGCAGCTGCGTCTGCGTGGATAGTTTGAGGATTGCTAGGAGTTCACCTTGAGCGAGGCTCGGTGACTGGGTGTTTGTAGAAGGACTACACTCATCAAATCTTCTAGTGAAACCTTCCTAAAAAAAGGAAGAAGGGAGACGTAGGATATTTATATCCGAACTTTCAGAAACAAACTCTGTCCCTTTATATCTTTACATTTACGCACTTATTTATTATTTACTGTTCAAAAATTAATCGGCTTCATTCCGCACTTTTTAGTTAGCCGAGAGATTTGCACTTAACTGAGATACCTCAAGTTTGGTAACTCGAACTTGAGTGAAGCAGCGCGTGTAAAACGTTTTGAAAAGAATTTGAAATAGAAAAATTGAAGGAGTTCATTCAACCCCCCCTTCTGAACTCCTGTACTTGTTTTGATCCTATTTTTGGGACCATCACACATACAGGCACATAAGTATAGGAACATAATTTTCATGATATGCGTGCTTAAAAGAGCTTAAACATTAATTCATACAGTAGTCGTACATCATTCATTACATAACATATATGTTAAGGCATAGCATAAACATAACATAACTTAAAAGAACATGCGAGTCGTATCCATGAAGTGAGAGCTATTAAGGTCGATTGATCAATCTAAAACCAACGTACGTGGCAGTGTGGTTGACCCGACCTTACCTCGGGATCCCTATATGTCACACCTCTATGCTGCCACTTCACCCCGATGTCACACGAGGATCCATAAGCTCATTATCATTATACATTTACAGGGGATCCACGGGCTCGGCTACCCGGCTAACTCCCATCATTACTTTGCCCCACAACACTTCAATCCCTCAAAAATATTTTCATTCATGCCTTAACATAATTTAAACTTTCATGATGCATGCGTTTCATAAAAATCATGCAACTTAAAATCTTGGCCCATTAATATATATTTAATTTCCTTAAAATGTTTCTTACTTAAATACATAACATAATACATAAATAATTAAATATATATTCATGGGCCTATAAATTATTTTTCCTCGGCCCGGTCAAGGACTGGCCCACTAATTCTAAGCCCAAAGCCTCAAATCAAACTTAAAACAATACTAAGTCCAATTCATCTCGGCCCAACAACTAAGAACAACCCTCTTTAAAACATTTGAAGGACTCGGCCCAACATCGTTAAAACAGGCTTAAAACTCATTAAAATAAATATCGGCTCAAATCCACTAATTTGGATAAAAACCCAATTTAATTAAAAATTCCAGCAACTTAAAAATAGATTTTGACTTAAAATCGTTGACCCAAAGTCATTTGACCAAAAACTAAATCTTAACTTAAAAAGTCGACTTGATCCGATAAAAATGACTCGGACTTTAAAAATAAAATAACCCGGTCCAAAAAGTCGACTTGATCCGATAAAAATGACTCGGACTTTAAAAATAAAATAACCCGGTCCAAAAATAAAATAACTCGGACCGGACTTAAAATAGTTGACTCGAGAGTCGAAGAACCGATCCGGTCCAACCGAACCAGCCGAACCGGTTCAGTTAGACCGAAGCAATCAAAACAAACCCTAAACCTAAAATACACTCTCCTTCACAAGCTTCCGCCGCGACCAGTCCCTGTTTTTTGCGTTCGTTCTCCATGCTCCAGCCACCACTACTGGAGCCCTTCCATCTGGATCACCCACAGGTCCAGGCGGTTCTAACCTGACCGACCTTGCCTCAAACCGTGACCTAACCAGGGAGAAATGGTCACTGCAAGTGGACGCACCAGCCATACTGCACGGCGCACGACCACCTGCTGGTCTTCTCGTTCGTTATCCCTGCTCCGGCCACCACTGCCGGAGCCCTTCCGACTGGACCACCCCCAGGTCCAGGAAGTTCTAATAAGACCAACCTTGGCCCAAACCATGGATGCTACACGACGCATGAAGCCTGGGAATCAGGCGCATCGCGCATGCAGATTACACACACTGCACGGTGTGAATCTTCAAGCCAACGGTTCGACCCTTAAATCTCCACTTAGAACCACAACAAGCCACTCCTAGTACCACCATGAACCACCTAACATCGAGCCAAGACCACTCAAGCAGACCATCAACCGAAGCCATGCAAAAAGGATCAAAACCGTGAGGTGCCATAAGAACACATGCATGATCATGAACATGAACTTTGAGATCTGAAGCATACACGAAATTTCCATGCATAATCTTTGTAAAAATAGTGTAATATGATCTATATGGTGAGAAAAGGAAGAATATAACATGCCTTGATCGATAGGGAAGCGGAAACACGTGATACCGGAGCGGAGGACAATGGAGGAGACCACACCTTAGAGTTTCAATCCAAAACTTGCAAGAATTCGATCACCTTGGGGAGGATGGAGGCTGAAGTTGGCTGATGAGAGGAGAGGCTAGGGTAATTTTCAAAATTAGGGAGAAGGGTTAATGAAAATTGTACAAAAAGCCCTTCTACCTTGTTTTATTTAAGGAAATAAAAGCCCATCAATATACTAGCCTGTAACGTCCCAAAATCCATAGGGCCACATTATGCATTTTATTAATCTCATGGGCCAAAATGGCAATTTTAAATGTTATGTATTTATTGATTTATTGATTTTAGAACATAAGATGCGTTGCGGCTGGTTCCAGCAGATGACTCCCAAGAGTGATGCACGAGCTGGTTTTGAATCGATTGAAAAATATTTTAAGGAGGACAAATGATTTCTTTTGAAAAAGGTTTGGTGTTTTACAAATTAAAATGAGAGGAAGGGAATTGTTGGTCCCTGAAAATAGGATCAAATAGATCAGCAGCCACGCTTTTTGAAGAGTTAAAAACATTTTGCGCACTGCTACTTAAAACTGGAGGTGCAATACCTCTTGTTCTTGAACGTTTAAAAATCACAAGAGCACCGGAAACAGATCTGGTATGATTTAAAAATCATGCGGAAAATACCAGAACTGAATCCTAATATTTTAAAACGATTCAAACAGATTTATGTACAACATAAATCTGTTCGACTGTGCAAGTGTGCTAACTGTATGCGTGAGTGCTGAAATATAAGCAAGTGCTGAATTATGCGATGCTAAGTATGTGCAAGTGCTGAACTGTAAACGTGTGTTATGCGTGCTAAAATAATTCGAGTGCTGAATGAATAAAAGAGATACGATACGCAGCAGGTTTGTTTCTGGAAGTTCGGACCTCAATGTCCTACATCTCCCCTTCTTCCACCTCGGAAGGATCCACTAGAAGACTTTGATGGTTACAGGTCATCTACAAACACCCACCCACACAAGCAGCACTTGTATGGACTCCTAGACTCAACAATGCACACCAGCCGCAACTGTGTGACTAACTACATACACAAGTTTTACGTCATCGTGCTTGGACGGTAACTGTTTGTGAAGGTTTTGAGATTCATTCACCAATGGATGTGAATGAATCTCTGTGTGTGAGATTTTACAATGAAGCTCTCAACTCTCTGTTTCTCACACACTAGGGAAATGCTCCTAAACGAGCTAATGAAGATTCAGCAGTCGACACTACAATAAGCTCCTCTCTAGAATGATTGTCGACTGCTTCATCTTCCAGTGTTCTTCCCTTTCGTTGTTGTCTCCTTTTAATTTTCTCTTTTCTGTGCAACAACAACTTCAACAGTCTCTTTCTTCAATGGAGTTGCCTTCGCATATATAGCCTCTGTTCAAATTCAAACCGTTGGACACAAAATTCTTCCCGTTCAAATGTGTTCTGTAAAGTACCGACAGGGAATAGTCCTTGTGTCCTTTTCTTTTGCAGGCTTCTTGTCGTTTTCGCCATTTGAATTGAGCTCGGCAGTTGACATCCAGCTTTGATAACTCTTCATAAATTGTCAACTGCTTCGCTGCTGGTTCATCACTGCGACTGGATTCATAGCGCTGAAGCTTGCTTGCGACTGGTACAACATCTTGCGACTAAATGCATAGCAACAGCTGGTTCATTGAAGCTCTCGACTGGATGATCTGTTGCTTTCGTCTGGATGTACTGTCGCTACCAACTACTGGTTAACATTTGATTTTCACTCCAACTGGTCATCATTTGATTTGCACCAGCTGGTTGTATTTACGAACCAGCTGAACCATCTTTATGTACCAGCTGGTCCTCATCATTCCAGCTGATATTTTCTTCATCTTAGCGCCTCTGCTGAATTCTTTTGTCTTTGCGCTTATGTTGAATCCATCGTTGCAAGAACCATCTGCTGAATCTTAGCGCGAAGGCAAAACGCTGTCGTATCAACTTATGTAAACGACATCGTTTTGCTTTCGCTAACTTGAGTCCCCTCGACTGGTTCTACTGAATCTTCCTGCTGATTCCATCTTTATGATCCAGCTCTTACGCTTCTCTTCACAACTGCTGAAAGCCAACTGCTGATAGTGATGTCACTGCTGATGTCATCATCTATGCTTAGCGCTCCAGCTGCTTTCTTCATCTGCTGATTGTGATGACATCACTGCTGATGTCATCATTGCTGATTCCAGATCTTGCACTTCTTGATAACTGCTGATTGTGATGACGTCATCCTTGCTGCTCATTGCTTCCTCCAGAATATATGTTGACGTCATCACTGCTGATTCTCGATTTCTTTACGCTTCAATCCAACAGCTGATTTCTTCCACTTCTGAACACTGTAGCTTACTGCTGAATGATAACGTCACTGCTGATGTCATCTACGCTTAGCGCTCCAGCTGATCTTTATCGTTCCAGCTCCATCTTGCGACTCTTCTTAGCTTCTGTTCCAGCTGGTCCTTTAGCACCAGCTGATCTTTCTTCATCTAATGAACATGATGTCGTCACCGATTACATCATCATCGATGGTCCACTTAGATGTTCCAGCTGGTTCTCTTTTGATGTACCAGCTGATCCATCTTCTTCTTCTAGCGCTTGCAGCTGGTTCTTATCGTACCAGCTGATTCACTAAGCTCCAGCTGGTTCAAATTGGCCTCTGCATGATTTCGAACACCTGACTTAACTTTGGACGTTTCCATTGCTAATCCAGCTGCCGATTACAATGATGAACTAAACCAACTGCTGAACTTATATTGTGAACCATCGGCTGGACAAACTTCTGCTACTGTTCATCTTCTTCTTTGTTCCTAAAATCTGCACATTTAAGTGGAATTGTTAGAAACACAATAACAGGTTTTGTGTAATTAAAAACTTAATCAGGATCTGTCAAAACAGATCCATCAGGAATTTTGCTAAATTTTATAAGTGTGTCATGCTTTATTTCACAAGTAGCATGCCACTAATCCCATTCCTATAAAAACCTATTTTCAAAGTAAGATCTTTATCATTTTGCAAAGAAAAATCTTGAGGTATTCTTCAAAATATTTCCAGAAAAGTTCGTGCGTTGCTTAAAGAGAATATTTCTGCAGGAATCGGTTGCTGTTGCAAAGCTTTGTTTAAGGCAAGTAAAAGCTAATTTTTGACTCACCATTTGAAGCATATATTGTTGTTTCTGAGTCTTTTTGCTTGTATGTGTAGCAGTATGTTTAAAGTTCATGTTTTAAATGATTTATACATGAAAAGGAAGGAAAGATGGGTTCGAAAATAATGTTTTGATGCTTCCAAATGTTTTCCAGAAAGTTTATGATGTTTTAAAGTACTGAGGATTCAAGTTTATTACCCAAATGTTTATGAATGTTCTTCTTTCAGTAGTTGTAATATCAGAATATGATAACTGTGTAATCGATAGTTGCTAGTTGAATCATTAGAAAGTATGGTTTGATAGGCAACGGCTGATAGCATAATTATTGTTTTGATATTATAATTATCATGTTTAATTCCAGCAGCTGCATTCCATGGTAATACTTCAGCAGTTGCGTTGTTTTCGTAAAATCCAGTAGATGCACTTTTCACCAGCAAATGCATTTCGTTGTTAAATTCCAGTAGTGGTACTGTTCATTGCAGCTGGTATTAGTCTTGTGACTGATACTGTTCATTGCAGCTGGTATCAGTCTTGCGATTGGTACTGTTCATTGCAGCTGGTATTAGTCTTGCGACTGGTACTGTTCACCGCGTCTGGATTTCTATTCCTTGCGGCTGTTTATTATGCCAACGACATCGTTTTATACCTATTCCTTGCGTCTGGTTTTATATGTTAGAACTTTTCTTGCGACTGGTTGTTTAGCGCTTTCCTTGCAGCTGGTTGACGCGCTAACTGTTAGAGTAGATTCCCAACTAGCCAACTTGTGGCGTATGGGTTTATAGACTCTTGTATATGACAATATTTATATATGATATTTGCATTTATTTATGGCGTTCTTTACTTTCATTGTGTTGTATGATTATTAACAATTGCGTTGAGTAAAGACCTATAATGCACTATAGTGTATGTTAGATGTGATAGTGGGTATGACGGCTATCATGAAACACATCTAATAGTCACTGTGTATTCTGAATTAGTTCCTAGTCGATTGGGCCGTCAAAATGAGGATAAGGACGCCCAAGCTTGAGACTAGTATCTGCGATGCGAAGTACCATGTTTCATTTGTAGGGAACATTGTGATGTTCTGAGCATGCAGATAGATAGTGACATGGTGATCTATCGAACTACCCTCGTTCGGACTTTCCAAGTGGTTACCATTTGTCGAGTGGACAAGTCCGAGGTCTTGGTTGTACTGATTAGTCCTCACGACTCGAAACGTCATTGAGACTCTACATGATAGGCGTCTCACTTTGACCCGTTTTCCGACTCACATGGGGTCATTAGGCGGCGGGATTGGGTGAGGCCCCGATGCATGTAGGAGTCGATGCATCGTTGTCGAGGATTCACCGCTCGCAGACATGCGTGGATATCCTATGTTATCTGAGGAGACGATAGTGTATAAATCTCTGGCCAGAGTACTAGAAGTGTTTTAGGTAAAAGGGTTTACCTAGTTACACTCGCGATGTCACTATTCGATCTCCAAGATGTATGCATAGCTATCGGATATATAACGACTCTCGATTTACCAATGGTCGTTGATCTGATCGGGATATATGGATTGAAAGGACCGTACTGTACGCTAACCACGACCAACTGGTTCTTGCAGGCACTATCAGTGATACCTAGGGGATCATGGGGCGATGTTGCTAGACGCTCTTATCATGATCCGATGGGCAAGTCCAGAATTGTGATTTCGGAGCCACAATGGTTGTGGGCCCACGGCTAGCTGTATCCCTGAACCATTGAGGGTCAAACAAGTACTGGACTCGAGATTCCCGCACGGAAACTAAGATCAATGTGTTGAGCACTTGAGGAGGATTTTGGGGAGTGCGACTTCCTAAAAGTCAATAGGGGTCATATCGTGATTTCCCGCTGTTGAGGGGCAAAACGATCATTTTGCACTGGGGTTCTGAAAAATGTTTTTTCAGATCATAGTATTCAGTATTGGAAACTGAGTCGATCGGTCCGATCAGATCGGCGATTGGAGCTACGATGAAGTCACGGTGATAGTGATGAACGGAATGTTCATACGTTGGACCCGGGCCCGTTGGGCCGGTCCAAGTTTATCACTAGTCTACTTAATGTAGACTTGGAGGCTTTAATCATAACACTTGATTACACAACCCTAACACTAGCATCTAAGTGCGCCGCCCCTTCCTCTCACAAAAGCCGTCGCCGGCCGCCGCCTCCACGCCGCCGCCGCCGCCTCCCTCGACGGAATTTGTTCCGGACAATATTTCAAGGAGAATCCGTCCATGCTGATCTCGTCAAGCCTTCCAGTGCAGACTGACGAAGGAGTCTCCCTTCCGGTCGTGGACCTGATTGACGTAATCTACCGCCGCCTACCGTGAAGTGCCGGTTTCCTCGTGAAACTGGTCGGAGCCAGGCGCCAAGATGCCATCAAGGTAACTGACTAAACACACTATGAATGGTTCATATTGTGTTATTTTGAATTGTATTGAACGTTTCCCGGCCTAATTTTGTTCTTCCGCTGCCTCGCGGGGAGACGGGATCCGGATCCGCCACGGTTCCCCAACAGTGGTATCAGATCTATGGCTCGGATCCTTCAATACAATTGATGCCTGAATTGTATCAAATCTCAATTTTTCAGAACAAAAACAACAAAATTTTTGTGGAACCGGCCGCGGCGCCGCCGCGCATGGCTGCGCCCCACCGCGCGCGTAAGCACGCGCGATCACGTGCGCATCGGCCGCGCATGGCGACCGATCTCTTGCTGCTGGTCCGCGCACTCGTTGCACAACATGGCGGTCGAGAGATTGGCTATTGATTTGCGCACGATTGCGCGATGGGTGGCCGGCCGGTTGCTGCTGTATGCGGCACTGACGGGCGCAAGTTGCGACGGAGATGTGCAACATGCTTGCGCTGTGTGCCGCGCAAGTCGCGGCGGCGTGCGGCCATGCGCCGTGCGCCATGTTGGCGGGGGCCGCCGTCGTGCAGCCGCCGTTCGGCGATGCTCCGGCGATGTCGTGACGGCTGGTTTGTTTTCTAGGGTTTAGTTCGGGCCGGTCCCGGGCAGCCCGTGAAGTTTTCGGGCAGATATTGGATATCGGGCCCGTTTTGGTCGATTTTGAAATTTTGAGATTTTTGGGCCTAGAATTGTTTTAAGCCCAATTTGATACAATTAAAATTGCAAAATACGATTTTAATTTTGAAATATGATTTTATAAATTAAATATGATTTTGTTGATCAAAATTTGATTTTATCGACAAAATACTATTTTATTTATAAAATGCGATTTCGTAATTAAAATATGATTTTGTGGATAAATAATTTGATTATTTAATTTATGCATGTTAATTAGATTATCTGCATGATTGGGATGATCGAGAGCCGTGCCCAATGTGTTAGGTGTATGCGATAGGTTTTTATGATTTCGGTTTGTAAATATTATTGATTATCATTTTAAGTGGGCCTGTTTGTGGCCCGTTCCCACCCCTTGAAAAATGTATCCCTTATATGTCATGGTATATTTAAATGTAAATTACTAGATTTAGTGGGAGGACATCCGAAGACGGTGGACAATGACGATCAAGGATATTGAA
>KQ986775.1:38121-48131 GCA_001598015.1 Dorcoceras hygrometricum
GTCCTATCTTGGTTGGCAACGTGTGGCACATAGACCAAAAGCGCAGAAAACTGTCGGGCATACTCAGCCACTCGCATGCTGCCCTGCCTCAGATTATCGAACTCCCGCTCCCGGCTGTTATAGAAGGACTCCGGGGTATACTCCTGTCGAAAGGCCTCGCAGAAGCTCTCCCAAGTGATCACAGCCCCACTATCACGAAGGATACGGGAAGTACCTCTCCACCAGCGCTATGCATTGTCTCTTAGCTGCAACACCGCCAGTTTCAGTCTCTTCTCAGGAGCGTACTCCAAAGTATCGAACAATTCCTCCATCTGAGCTAACCAAGCCTCAGCCATCGCACCACCCTCTGCTGCAGAAAACGTCGGAGGGTTCGTCCGCTGAAACCTAGCTAAGACCAACTCCATCCCGCCTATCTATCTAGTAACATCCTCAACCTGATGAACATCATCATCACTACCTGCCCTAGACTCCTCCTCAGTACGTCTAATCGTCCTACCTCTTCCTTTTCTCGGCGGCATCTAAACAAGTCTAGAGGTAAGATCTCACAGCAGATAGATATATCACATAAACAGATAAAAGATCACATAAGTCACAGAGTCAATCAAAATCAAATCAAAACTCTGTGCCTAGACTCGAGTGTGATCAAAGGAAATCGAGTTTATCCCAGTTTAAGCTCTGATACCAAAAATGTCAGGCCCCGTGCTAATTACTCAAGATAATAGCACAATTAAGCACATAATCACGGAAGCGTAAAATCGGGCTTAAAAATTTTCGAAATATAATTGGGACTGAACTTAAAACATCATTCAAAATATTCATAATCAAAATACGAGTTGACTCAAACTCATATAAAACAGGTAACACAATTATCAATTCACATACAGATCCCCAAAATACATATGACACGGGGCATCCCCCAGGTTCGATACATAAATAAAATAACTGGGACTCATGGAAATGGGGATCGACCAGCTGAACCTCCACTCTGTCCAGCTTGGTTACCTGAAGATCCTGCAAGTGGGTAACACAGACCCAAACAACACAAAGCAGGAAAACAAATACGAGGTCAGGCCTCAGTACGAAGAGCTATCAAACAGCTAATCATGCAACATGCTATAATCAATGCTATGAAATGCATGAGGGCTATCAAAGATCAGATAGCTAGACCAGTATATCAACTGGCAAATCAATCAGTCGAACCTCTATACCACGCACAGTGTATCAAACGGGAAAATCATCGATCCGTGATCTTCAGATACCGTCAGCTCATCACAACTCGGTGGTATTCAGACACAACAAGTCAGTCGGTCACCACTCCGATGATAGCGTTGGACTTTTCAGGCACGACAACTCAGTCGGCCAGTCACAACGTGGCTCTCAATCAGGTCATCAATCAATCTGTAAATCAGGATCAAGATGTATGCATGTATGCCAATTCAATATTCAATGCACCATGTATACAATTCAATACGTGAAACAGAATATAAACCCAATCAATTCAATCAGGCTGTATCACGTAATTCACAGAATCCTATCAGAAAATCATCACAACATCAATCCCAGCCATGTTCACGCTCAAGCTGCTAAATCTGCTCAATTCGTACCTAAATCTTCTGAATTCTACCTCAACAGAATTCCAAAGGCACGGCACAAGTAACTGAAGCAAATCAGCTTCCTCCTGCTACTGCGGTTACGGCCGGAGAGCACCCAAACCTCAATCCAAAAGCTGAAACTAGCGGAAGAACTAACGGGTGCCACAGTACGAAGAAATCAGCAACTTCGAAATCTTCTCCAAGGTCGTTCCACAGCTTCAAATGGGCAACAATAGAATGAGCAAGTCTCAGGGATTCCAGCGTCACCAAAATCGCTCAAATCATCGGCGGAGAACGGCGGTAATCGACGGAATTTAAGTCACGGTAAACAGTAGCTATCGAGGATTTGAAGATAGAGATAAGAAATATCGGGTTCAGAATAATTCTAAGTGTCGATCAACACTTATCTATATATCTCTCAATCCATCAGCTGCTGTTCCTCTAATTCAGTCGTTGAGAAATGCTACAATAGAAATCTTATAACAGTAACCAGCTTTTGCTCTCAACGAAACCAGTCGCAACAACCAGTCGTTGCATTTCTCTTCGCACACCCAAAACGACGCCGCACCAACTAATCAAAACGATGTCGTAGCGCTCCACCAGCTGGTACCAAATACCCTACGAAATAACCAGCAGCTGGTTACGCTAAACAATCCAGACGCAAGCGTAACTAAACGAAACGACGACGTAGAGGACACGTCACCATCGCTGCTAACAGCTGATCCAACCAACGCCTGATACAACGTTGCGACAACTCCTCACAGCTGATACCAGACGCAATATCCAAAACGCTGCGTTTCAACTTATCAAAACGACGTCGCGTTGCTCCCACGACTAGTTCCTTAAATCCACAGCTGGTCACCCAGACGCAACATATCTCTCAAAATTTCGCGCCTGCTGCCAGCAGCAACCATCAAAAGCACAACTACTGTCAGACGCAACGACGTCACGCTCACGTCATCTCTACTGATTTCTAAAACTCACCAGGCGAGAGCTACAGTAAACCAGACGTGCGCTACAGGAGCTTGCTGCTACCAGACTTCGCCAAAATTCGCTACGTCTGCTTCTTATACCAGCACTGCGTCTGATTCTTAACACTTAGAGAAATTCGACAACTCAAAATCCCGTGATAAATCCTTCAAAACTGATTAATCATTATTCGAATTTCTCAATCCTCACATAGATTCGTTACACCTCGAGACTCGAGGTGACCTGGAGCCACGGTGGGTTGTGAATATCTATAAGGCACTATCAAGGGGGTGTTGGCTGGAAACATAAGGAATATCCGATCACTTGTTCAGTTTACTTACCCCGAGGTGAGAGCTCAAGGGTGTTCATGACTCGGGTCTCAAGGTGATGGATATATGTGGGTATCAAATTCATAATTATATCATACCTACATTTAATTTATTCATTGTGTATATTATCTACGATACGCATGCCACTGGTACTCTCATGACAAAATATACAATCTCATTAATTCTAGTCCTCTTTAATTCGGTTCTTCTTTAATAATTACGTAATTTTTTTTTCGACCAGTTTAATTACATTCTTTGTCAATAAAATCAATATAACAACAAACCTGGAAAATAGAATCTGCACTCATTTTTATGTTTTCGCGTGTGTCTATATACACATCAATATATACGTACGTATGTATCATGCATGTATCCATCATGTAACCTTGTCAAAACTCGTAACCGAAGAGTTCTCATCTTCCAATCTCCATTTTCCCTTTTGATTGAATTTTGTTTCCACTGATGGACTTTTCATCGTCTTTCAAGAATTCATTCAAATCCCAAAGGCATGGAAGAAGAATTTCCGCAGGCAGTGTCACAGAAGACGATGAGAAATACGAGAATCAGCCCATTTTGTCGGATCACCGCCGGGAAGCATCCAAATCCGCCGCTCCCCACCACCAAGTGCCAGGATTTTCAGAAGTCATCGTTAAGATCGACGGCGGCAGTGATCGACCAGCCGCCACCACAAACCCTTGTAACAAGAACATTTGGCGGGAATCGAGCCTGCAGTTCTGGGGTGAAGGCGGGAAGAGAGCCATGCAGAAAGGAGGGTTCACTCTTCGCGATGACCCTCCATTGAAGCTGATTGGCCAATTCTTGAACGAACAGAAGGCTGTGGGTGGCGAAACTTCCCTGGACATGGATTTGGAAATGGATGAGCTTCGCCTTAATAATAATCGAAGTAATAATGCGACAGTCCCTCTTAATTCCAGTTCTTTTAAGGATCAAAATAACAGGTTTGAGTATTATAGTAGCTATCCGACTTCAAAGGAGCTTAGAGTATCTTTCCAGGATCACCGAGACTCTGGAGGTAGTGATGTGGTTGATATAGGCCCTGATGAACAAAAGAATTCCATAAAAATCAATGGATCCTCTTCTGAGGAGGATCAGAATCTAACTCACAGAAGGATTAACCAAAGGCGATCGATAAATGTGGAGAATAATTTTGAAACTAGTGGTGGTAGTGATGAAGGTCAGGTATTGAGGTGCACCTCAGTTCAGATGAGAGTTAGTAATCTTGGCAGGTTGAAGACTAGGTCTAGGTTGATGGACCCGCCTGAGATACCTGATAGAGTGTCCGGTATCCTCAAATCAGGCCAAATCGAATCCAGGATTCTGGGGAGGGCTTCCGGGATGATCAAGATATCAGGAGATGATGAAGAGGATGACCCATTGTTTGATGAAGATCTTCCTGATGAATACAAGAAAGATAAATTGGATGCATTAACAATAGCACAATGGATCAGTCTTATTCTTCTAGTTACGGCTTTGGCATGTACCCTTGTGATTTCCAAGTGGAAGAGAAAGAAGCTGAGAGGATTGAGTCTATGGAAATGGGAGTGCTGATTCTTGTTTTTATATGTGGGAGACTGGTGTCTGGTTGGGGGATTCGGGTTGTGGTTTTCTTTGTTGAGAGGAATTTTTTCATGCGTAAAAGGGTGCTATATTTCGTTTATGGGATTCGTAAGGCTGTTCAGAACTGCATCTGGTTGGGGTTGGTTCTCATTTCTTGGCATTACATGCTCGATCAGAAGGTTGAAGGGAACAATGAGTTTCTTCAGTATGTAAACAAGTTGATGATATGTATGCTGGTGGGGACTTCGCTCTGGCTAGTGAAGACCCTTATGGTAAAAGTCCTCGCTTCTTCGTTTCACGTAAGCACGTTTTTTGATCGTATCCAAGAGACGCTGTTCAATCAGTACGTGATTGAGACATTATCCGGCCCTCCGTTTATAGAGATGCAGAGCCTCCAGGAGGAAGAAGAGAGAACTATGGCTGAGGTTTTGAGGCTTCAAAATGCAGGGGCGAGTCTTCCACCGGAGCTTAGAACACCATCTTTTTTACCTTTAAAGAGTCAGAGGTTCACAAATAACTTACAGGGAGGTCTGCCTCCGAAACCGGTAAAGGGAGTGAGCTTCAAGATTCCTGGTCAGATACCTAAAAACCAAGAAGATAAAGGTCTGTCTATTGATACACTTCATAAATTGAATAACAAGAATGTTTCTGCTTGGAATATGAAAAGATTAATGAACACTGTAAAGCATGGGGTTGTCATGACTCTGGATGAACGAGTTCCAGATAGTTCACAAGCAGATGAAGCTGCCACACAGATCAAGAGCGAATACGAGGCTAAAGTTGCAGCCCGGAAAATTTTTCGAAATGTGGCCAAGCCTGGTGCCAAGTGAGTCTTACATACCTGTTCTCTTTCTATAGATGTTTCTTTACATTGTTGCTTAGCAACAATCTCCCAGTCTTCCAAGATAGTTATCTATGGAACACAATAATCAAAACGTGAAATATAGGTGTCATTAGGTTTCAAGGATTGTGTTACAACGAACAATAGTTAATATTAAGTTGCTAAGGCTAATATGACGAAGTACGACTATCATAAGGAATAATACTCTCATTGTAGCTTAAACTCAACAGGTAAGGACACTTCTTATGGCTGACTTTTCATATAATTGTAGCCACGTGATCTTTCATTTATTAGGCTGCTATGTTTCATGGCATGACTAGAAATGGAGTCCTTGATTATCCTAGATTTGGTGTGGCAAAATTTTGCCAGCTTGCTATTCTAAGATTCATACTTCATTTTCTGCCAGGTTCATCTATCCGATAGATCTGATGTGTTTCTTGCGGGACGAAGAGGCTTTGAAGACCTTGAATGTGATTGAAGGATCAACTGAAAGTGAAAAAATCAGCAAGGCATCCCTGAAAAGCTGGGTGGTACGAAATCACAAATGACTAAATTAGATCTGCAACAAACTTCACATATATATGGTTGTTCCAGAATATTTCTTGATGAAAACCAAATAAATTTTAGTCAGTTTCATGATGATCATGTGTAATTTGTGCAGGTCAATGCCTTCCGAGAACAAAAAGCTCTCGCCTTGACACTGAATGACACAAAAACAGCAGTTAACAAGCTACATCAGATGGTGAATGTCATAGTTGGTGTCATCATCTTCGTGATCTGCCTCGTAATTCTTGAAATTGCAACGAGCAAGTTTTTGCTATTCATCAGTTCCCAGATCGTGGTTGTGGCATTTATATTTGGAAACACTTGCAAGACGGTCTTCGAAGCTGTCATATTTGTATTCGTTATGCATCCTTTTGATGTAGGTGATCGATGTGAGGTAGATGGAGTTCAGGTAACACAAAAGAAGGCAGCTTAGATAACTTATTTCTCTCACATTCTTACTGGAAATATGGCCTCATTTTCAAAAATCTCAGATGATTGTGGAAGAAATGAACATCTTGACTACGGTTTTCCTGAGATTCGACAATCAAAAGATATTATATCCGAATGTAACTCTTGCAACAAAGCCAATAAGCAATTACTATCGTAGTCCAGATATGGGCGATTCGGTTGATTTTGCTGTCCATATTGCCACACCAGTGGAGAAGATTGCTGTGATAAAGCAAAGAATAACAAGGTAGATATTGTTTCATGCTTTATTATAGGCTAATGAAATTTCAAAAACTTCCCAAACATGGTTGCATATTTCACATTTCTTTGTTATGCGATTGTTACTGTTGAATATAATCCAAACTCTGCTATAAATTTGCAACATTTACCTCTCTTTTGTTAATAACGCAGTTACATTGAGAACAAGAGCGAACACTGGTATCCGTCACCAACGGTGGTATTGATGAATCTTGAAGACCTGCACAAATTGAAACTCTCAGTATGGATGAGACACCGAATGAACCACCAGGATATGGGAGAGAGGTGGAATAGACGAGCCCTTTTCGTGGAAGAGATGGTAAAGATTTTCAAAGAGCTCGACATACAGTACCGTCTGTATCCAATTGACATTAACATTCGAGCAATGCCTCCTCTTAACTCCAGCAGGAACCCTTCAACATGGCCCCCACCTCCAGTCAATTGAAATCTCTTCAATTGCAGCAACAATAACAAATAGGAAAATTTTGTAGAAATTTCAGTTGTAGAATAATCTTATGCATCTTTCAGGAATGAGAATAATCGTTGCTTACTTTAGCAACAGAGATTAAATAATGAGTACATATGATCTTTTTTGCTTCTCTGTTATTCTCTAACACCATTACACTGCATAATAATCTAGAAACTGCTTAGTATTTTTTTAAATACTTCGATAAGGATCAAGGAAGTATGTTGGAATCCTCACGACATAACCAGTCCTTGAAAACTTTTCCTTTCGTGATGAAACACCCAGTGTTCTTCCTATCAATCCTCAACGGGCATTTCATTCTAATCGTCATTTCCTTTACCAACCCTTTCACAGGTGATTCTCCTCTTGTAACACTATGCTTTCCGGACCCACAAACCACAAGTATTTCACTTGGAGTCCCATGATTTCCAGCATCAAACCTCAGCTTTAGCTCATCAAACCACTGAAGCAGAATCAAATACACGGTGCTCAAATGCATTCCGTGCAAATCGAGCTTCAACTCAGAAGAGCTCCACGTCATAGCCTGATCAAGAACTGATGATTTCATCAATTCAAGAATCAAATCAGCTTCGTCTTTATTCAAATTATCCACCAATTCTTTGATCGACAGAGGTACATTTTTCAAATCTCTAAGCAACAAGAGAACACTTTGACATGAATTTAGAACAGAATTATAAGTTCTAATCGACCAAACAATGTTCAAACTTCTCATTTTCTTCA
The DNA here is from genome assembly GCA_001598015.1 of Dorcoceras hygrometricum. NCBI lineage: Eukaryota > Viridiplantae > Streptophyta > Magnoliopsida > Lamiales > Gesneriaceae > Dorcoceras > Dorcoceras hygrometricum. Next base: position 45,889 of record KQ986775.1, read on the forward strand.
ACCATGAGAGCATATCAGATAGCTCATTTTGAGCTCCAAATGATGAAAGCACCATGTTACAGCAAACTGTATCCACATCAAAACCATCTTTCTCCATTTGGACCACACATCGCTTCATGTCTTCAAGAGATCCCATTTGTCCGTACCCATATACAAGATATCTCCACTCAAAACGAGATGGCTTTAAGCCCATTTCTTTCATTTCTTGAATCAAACTCTCAGCTCTATCTGACAATCCCATTTCACAAAATCCCCCTATCAATGACTCATACCCTCTCCGCTTCATATATACAGAAGATGATTGAAACATAAACTGACTTAATTCTGCGCATAAATCAAGAAACCCCATAATGGACTTGTTCTTAGCATGAGATGCTACTAGATGACAATAAAACATACACAGATCCCTCTCCTTAAACCTCAGCTTCGAAACTGTTTCAAAGAATAAATTTTCTGCTTCATCGAACCTTTCTAGCTTGTATAGAGAAGCAATCAAATCCGCCACCAGCTTAGCATTCCATATGAACCATGTTTCTTGTCTAATAATCAAGTACAGCTACATTTGATTTAACACAATCAACCTCTGCACTAAAAAGTTAACAAAATTTAGATAGCGTCACAGATACTACTTACAGGAAAAGCAAGATTACGGAGGCGGCGGTGGGGGCGGGAGGTGGATGGTGAGAGGAGATGGGAGAGGGTTTCGAGTGCCACGTGCTTAGAAGAAGAGGCGACGAATTTGCGGAGTAAGCCAACGGAGGCTGTAGGATCTTCGGCGGTGGCTAGGGCCGAGAGAAAGTGCTCACCTTGTTTCGTTAGCTTGCATGTTACCGGCTGAAATAGACACTTCCAGCGGCGGAAATGAGAGGGAACTGGCGGCGCTGACAGCGGACACACGCCACCGCCGACAATCATCCGTTGATGGTCCTTTACAGTTTGGGAAAATTAGGAAAACGGATCCACGAAATGCTAACAAATTTCAAAACGAAAAAAATGAAAAATATGTTGCACGATTCTATGCCACTCCAAATTTAATGTATACGATGGCTTATCTTCTTCATTTCCCTTTACTCGAAACGAAACTCAAGTTTATAAGAAAACATGACAAAAAATAAAAATCATTGGATCGTGGATTGTTCATAATTTGAGATTGTAATACGGTGAAAGGCAAAGTCATGGAACTACGAGTGAGAACGTTCGGGAATAATCACATTGTATTATGTATAATCTAAAATCTTTGAATTTATATTATTGCTTTCGAAATTTCATATGTGAGTTGTGTTATTGAGTTATTTGAATATATGGGTCGAGACTAATATGTGTCCAATATGGTGTGGTTCGTGTGTATTGTTGGTCGAAAGTCTCGAGACTGGTGTGGTCGTGTGTATTGTTGGTCGAGAGTCTCGAGACTGGTGTGATTCGTGTGTATTGTTGGTCGAGAGTCTCGGATTGGTGCGGCTCGATTATGGTTGTGGTGTGGTGTGTGGGTCGAGAGTCTCGAGACTGGTGTGGGTCGAAAGTCTCGAGACTGATGTTGGTCGAGACTAATGTGGATCGAGATGTTGTGGCTCGTTTTTATATTTACTCGACCCTATGAATATTATTCGACCACTTTCTCTTCCTAATTTTCTATTCTGTTGTTATGTATTGTAGATCTATTGTCCAACAAAACTTGAGAAGGAGCAAGTGTTTGAATGCAAATTAAATTTTGGATCGCATACGCTGAAGTTTGTGAAAGAATTCTTTCATTTTTGAGTGAACATGAGCTTTCAGGGAATGGTGCAAGACGTGCAGTTTGGTAACCGGATTAGTCGAACCAATTGTTATGGTTCTTGAGGAGCAGCCAGGTCGTTGCCTGTGGGAACGATTATGGATGGTGTCACGCCCCGAGACCGAGACTCATGACATCGGCAATATTAAACAATTTAAAAAATGTAAAACATTAAGTCATCATAGCATAGCTCAAACCAGTCTATTACATATCCAAAGTAATAACGTTTTTACATCGAAAAAAAATTTAAATAACGGAATGCGGAAGCGAAAAATACATAATCAAACAAAAATCTAAATCTTCACCAGCCCCAGAATTGTTCTTGCTCTTCTTCTTCTGCCTGCTCTTCATTCTTATCTGGGTGGAGGAGTAAGGGGTGAGTGTTTGGGGAAACACTCAGCAAGTGGGGGATACCATTCGAGCATACAAAATATACTTATACAATACTGAATAACAGATTTCAGAACAGAGC
>KQ986775.1:56616-66939 GCA_001598015.1 Dorcoceras hygrometricum
GTTTGGGAAAATTAGGAAAACGGATCCACGAAATGCTAACAAATTTCAAAACGAAAAAAATGAAAAATATGTTGCACGATTCTATGCCACTCCAAATTTAATGTATACGATGGCTTATCTTCTTCATTTCCCTTTACTCGAAACGAAACTCAAGTTTATAAGAAAACATGACAAAAAATAAAAATCATTGGATCGTGGATTGTTCATAATTTGAGATTGTAATACGGTGAAAGGCAAAGTCATGGAACTACGAGTGAGAACGTTCGGGAATAATCACATTGTATTATGTATAATCTAAAATCTTTGAATTTATATTATTGCTTTCGAAATTTCATATGTGAGTTGTGTTATTGAGTTATTTGAATATATGGGTCGAGACTAATATGTGTCCAATATGGTGTGGTTCGTGTGTATTGTTGGTCGAAAGTCTCGAGACTGGTGTGGTCGTGTGTATTGTTGGTCGAGAGTCTCGAGACTGGTGTGATTCGTGTGTATTGTTGGTCGAGAGTCTCGAGACTGGTGTGATTCGTGTGTATTGTTGGTCGAGAGTCTCGAGACTGGTGTGATTCGTGTGTATTGTTGGTCGAGAGTCTCGAGACTGGTGTGATTCGTGTGTATTGTTGGTCGAGAGTCTCGAGACTGGTGTGATTCGTGTGTATTGTTGGTCGAGAGTCTCGGATTGGTGCGGCTCGATTATGGTTGTGGTGTGGTGTGTGGGTCGAGAGTCTCGAGACTGGTGTGGGTCGAAAGTCTCGAGACTGATGTTGGTCGAGACTAATGTGGATCGAGATGTTGTGGCTCGTTTTTATATTTACTCGACCCTATGAATATTATTCGACCACTTTCTCTTCCTAATTTTCTATTCTGTTGTTATGTATTGTAGATCTATTGTCCAACAAAACTTGAGAAGGAGCAAGTGTTTGAATGCAAATTAAATTTTGGATCGCATACGCTGAAGTTTGTGAAAGAATTCTTTCATTTTTGAGTGAACGTGAGCTTTCAGGGAATGGTGCAAGACGTGCAGTTTGGTAACCGGATTAGTCGAACCAATTGTTATGGTTCTTGACCAGCAGGCAGGTCTTGACTGTGGGATTGAATTATGGATGGTCATCCACAAGAGGCCACTGCGGTTTTTGTTGTTGGAGTATGGGCTAATAACGGGGCTTAACGATTCAAGTACTTATCCTGCGATTCCTGAGAAGGATGGATTTTGTAGAACTCACTTTCCTGGGATGAGTACCGTTACCTTGATTGATTGAAGGCCCGGATTGATGCAGTTCAAGGAGAGATTGGGGTTGAGGTTAACATGGAGAAATAAAGCTTGCTAGCTTATATTTGTGTCCGCTGTATTGGTCATCGGAAAAAAGGAAGAAGGAAAAGGTTGACCCATAGTGGATGAGACTACTGGATGATCTGGATAGTTCTAATACCTATCCGTAGGGTAGGTTAGTCTACGAGGAAGCCTTATTTGGTCTTCTTGAGAGCTAAATTTGAAGATTTTATGAAGTTAGTGATGAAGCGGAAGCGGGATCCTAAGTTCAACGTATTTGGAAGCCTCTACATCAGTGGGTTTGTTCAGCCATAACATGTATATTTATATGTTTGTATAGATTAATTCTTTAAATTTGATATGTTTCATTTAAATAATATGTGGTTTTTCCCTTTTTTTGTATACTATGAGGCTTAATGTTTTACAATTTTATAATTGTTTAATATTGCCGATGTCATGAGTCTCGGTCTCAGGGTGTGACATTTTAGTGGTATAAGAGCTCACCAGGTTCATAATCCGGCTGGGAAACCAAATCTGAAATTATGCAAGGTCCGGGACGAATTTTCAGATTTTGGCATGAGATCAGTGCTACCCCCTCCGAAACGGCCCAACGAGCAATACTCACTTCATTGTGACCTAAGGCGCTTTTTGGCCAAATTCCTTCGTTTCGGCCTCCAAATCGCGTTTTTGCCGTTTTTGGAAAGATTTGAAAATTCAATAACTTTTTGTACTGGACTTAGATTTCAGTGCCGTCAACAGGTCTGTAATCCCTATGGTTAGAAATTACAGTATATGGAATAATCTCACAACTTTCTATTTTTGGAAATATCTTCGATTTTTTCGGAAATGGCCCCCTCTATTCCCCGTACTCGTGCTGCTGCTGCCCTTCGCATGAAGCAAATAGCACTTGACAACCATGTCCTCATGATTAGACGTCTTAGAGCCAAACTAGCAACCGAGATATGAGAGACGACTGCTATAAAGAAAGAACATGAGTGTGCTGCTGACGGGTGACTGTGCAGGAGTTGGGTGACTGTGCAGGAGCTGGGTGACTGTGCAGGAGCTGGGTGACTGTGCGGGAGCTGGTTTGACCAACCAAAAGCTGAGTTGATCGACCCAAAAGATGATTTTTCGACCAGCAGCTGGTTTTCGACCACCTGCTGATTTTCTACCTGCTGATTTTCTACCTGCTGATTTTTTTTTTTTTTTTGCTGGAGATAAATTTTCGGGTTTTCACAGATGGTCATCCACAAGAGGCCACTGCGGTTTTTGTTGTTGGAGTATGGGCTAATAACGGGGCTTAACGATTCAAGTACTTATCCTGCGATTCCTGAGAAGGATGGATTTTGTAGAACTCACTTTCCTGGGATGAGTACCGTTACCTTGATTGATTGAAGGCCCGGATTGATGCAGTTCAAGGAGAGATTGGGGTTGAGGTTAACATGGAGAAATAAAGCTTGCTAGCTTATATTTGTGTCCGCTGTATTGGTCATCGGAAAAAAGGAAGAAGGAAAAGGTTGACCCATAGTGGATGAGACTACTGGATGATCTGGATAGTTCTAATACCTATCCGTAGGGTAGGTTAGTCTACGAGGAAGCCTTATTTGGTCTTCTTGAGAGCTAAATTTGAAGATTTTATGAAGTTAGTGATGAAGCGGAAGCGGGATCCTAAGTTCAACGTATTTGGAAGCCTCTACATCAGTGGGTTTGTTCAGCCATAACATGTATATTTATATGTTTGTATAGATTAATTCTTTAAATTTGATATGTTTCATTTAAATAATATGTGGTTTTTCCCTTTTTTTGTATACTATGAGGCTTAATGTTTTACAATTTTATAATTGTTTAATATTGCCGATGTCATGAGTCTCGGTCTCAGGGTGTGACATTTTAGTGGTATAAGAGCTCACCAGGTTCATAATCCGGCTGGGAAACCAAATCTGAAATTATGCAAGGTCCGGGACGAATTTTCAGATTTTGGCATGAGATCAGTGCTACCCCCTCCGAAACGGCCCAACGAGCAATACTCACTTCATTGTGACCTAAGGCGCTTTTTGGCCAAATTCCTTCGTTTCGGCCTCCAAATCGCGTTTTTGCCGTTTTTGGAAAGATTTGAAAATTCAATAACTTTTTGTACTGGACTTAGATTTCAGTGCCGTCAACAGGTCTGTAATCCCTATGGTTAGAAATTACAGTATATGGAATAATCTCACAACTTTCTATTTTTGGAAATATCTTCGATTTTTTCGGAAATGGCCCCCTCTATTCCCCGTACTCGTGCTGCTGCTGCCCTTCGCATGAAGCAAATAGCACTTGACAACCATGTCCTCATGATTAGACGTCTTAGAGCCAAACTAGCAACCGAGATATGAGAGACGACTGCTATAAAGAAAGAACATGAGAGTAACCAAGTAGCGCTAGAAGCCTCACACAAAACCATTGCAGGGCTTACTGAAATAGGCCTTTCAATGTCAAAGAAAATTTAAAGGATGAAGACAAAGAAGCAACAGGCTAGAGAAAGCCATATGGAGTGTCATCATAAGATGCAGGCTCGCATCCAAGCGGCCGAAGATACAATCCAAGAGCAACACATGATCATCGAGGCCCTGATAGAGGAGAAAGCTAGCTTACTCCAAAAAATCCAAGGTCTGCAAGAAGACAACGATCCATTTGATGATGAATGGGAGGAAGAACCGGAGGAAGAATGTGAGACCTGGATTTGTAATTAAGGATTAATTGTTGAATTAATCGGGTTTTGGTGATTTCTGGTGATTCAGATTTTATTTTGAATGCTTGGGTTGCATTTTCGGGTCGTAAATCACATTTAGGACCATTATGGGAATTTTCGTATTTTTGGGTTGAGAGGTCTGTTTGGTGAGATCTGGTTTTGGGTGGAGAAATCTGGTAACAGATCTGATTACGTAAGCATCACTTGTTAACATTGCGTTGATGACGTAAGCCTTGCGCTTGAGAGATCTGGTCGTTGGCGTTAGTTTATTCGCAGCGTGTTTTTTTAATTGAGTTGTAACGCCGTCGTTTCATGAAGTCTGGTTTGCCTCGTGGGCATGAGAAATCTGTTGCATTATATGTAGAGATCTGGTCCCAGCGTGTGTTTGTTTTAGACTCGAAACGCTGTCGTTTGATTAGGTAAGAACGGCATCGTTTTGGTTAGCACTTGTAGGAGAGATCTGATGGTTTAGCGTTGCGTGAGATCTATTGTGTATTGCGAGTTGTGAGAACAGATGTCAACGTTGGTCAACTCTCCTGTAGCGCGTTCCAGCGTTTAGAGTTGTGATCAGATTTGTTGATGTGGCACAGGAGGTGTTGTAGCGTAGCGCTTGGAACAGATCTGCTGGCGTGGAGCGTTGGATTCAGATTTGATGACGTGTCCAGATTTCTCCCGCGTTTGTGTTTAGCGTTCCAGATTTCACCGTGCTATTTTGCGACGTCGTTTTGGGCTTTTGAGCATTGTTTGCGCGCGTTGCTTGCGAAGTCTGTTTCTGTCGGTGTATGCTTTAAGCAGATCTCTCGCGCCTTTAAATAGGAAGCGTTGGCTTCGTTTTATTTTACCAGATCCCATACTTAGCAAATATTTCTCTCGACTTTCGTTCTCTGTTTCTCAAACCCTCGGGTACTATTCACCGTAGATTTTATCCGGCGATTCCCGTTGATTCCGGCCACCATTTTTAACGTTTGAGGTAGCGTTGAACTCCTCTTGGAAAGCTCTTTCACCCTATACCAGTTTCGGAGGCTAGTGCTCACTAGGGAGAAATCGCGAAGCTACTGCTCTCGGCCGTGAGTTGTGCGTGTAGGTAGTTTCGAGTTTAGTTGTTGAGATCTCGTTTCCTAGCTGTGATTTAGCTCCCTGTTAAGTTGTATTAGGGTGTTATTTGTTGGTTGAGCGTGGGACTCCCAGCCGTGAGCTTTATGTGTTGGCCGTGAGTTTTGGGTTGATGATTCCCTGTATCTTGCGTATGTTTTTCAGGTTGGAATCAGAATTCTCAGGTCTTGTATTAGGTAATTGTTGCTCAGTGTGAAGGTACGGATTTGAGCTTGATGTAGCTTGGAATTGGCATGAGGTTTAATGTGAGATTGCTGGGATTGTTTCGGTGGATATGAATGCTGTGCTAGTAGCTGTTGCATTGTGTTATGCTAGCTGCTCTCGATTGTTTGCATTCACGCATTTATTCACTTACATTTCAGATCCCTTGTATTGTATCTCGGCCGTTTGTGCCTTGTGTATTGTGCTGTTGTTTTCTTACCAGGATGCGAGGGCGAGCGGCGATACCGCACTCTCATCTCCCTGCTGGGATCGTTAGCCACCATGCGTCGAGTGGTTAACTACCACAATTCATGGGCGAGGCAACGGCAGGTTGAGTTGTTTGATGCATCTGGTATTCGGGTGTTGTATCATGGCGAGTGGCTCATTACCACACTGTGAACGCACCCCGTGGCCACTGTTGTTGCAGATTCTTGGACCTGTGCTTGAGTTCCTTAGCTCCCTTGTTGGTTGAGCCTTCCGTTGTTATCCGGTGTCTCATGCATAGCATCTGCATTTTATCTTATGCATTCTTTTAGCTTAATCTGTTGCTCTCCGTACTGGGGTTTGACCCATGTCCCTCTGGGGCTTGATTTGTTTCCTTGTTTGTGTTGTTTTCAGGGAACCCAGGTTTTACAGCTGGTCGTGGCTTTAACCCAGCTGGTGGTGCCCCAGGAGGTGGTTAGCGTGTCCCAGTTGCGTATAGCATATATATATATATTATATATATATGTATCAGTTAGCCAGGGGGATGCCCTGCGCTTCGTTATTGTATCCCGTAGTTGGAGTCTGATACATGTTGTCGTTGGATGTTGTTATGCTATACTATTTATTTTGTGGTTGAATTTTAAACTGGGATCGTATCTTGAGTATTCTTGTATTTTAAATTATATGTTTTAAATCGTCAGGCCTAAACGCGAAAATTTTACCCGCTTTTTGATGAGCTTCCGCATGTGTTTGTATGTTTTACTCTGTTTAGAGCACGAGGCCTGACATTTTTTTTGTATCAGAGCTTAAGCTGGGATAAGCTCAATTACTTTGATCACATTTGAGTCTAGGCACAGTGTTGTGTGTTGCATGTGTTTGAGTCTAGGCACAGTGTTGTGTGTTGAATGTGCTTGACTATGTGAATACGTGCTGCGTATTTTGTGTTATATGCTATCTATGCCGTATCTGTTCTGTTTTGCTTGATCCTGTTGAGTGTTTTCGCAGATGCCGCCTAGACGTCGTGGTAGAGGTAGGGGGCAGTTCCAGGAGTCAGGTGGTCAGAATGAGGATCGGTATAGTGCTCGTACTCAGACTCGTGAGAGTAGTGAAGAAGAAGAGGTTGCGGCTACGGCGCCTCCGGTAGAGAGGATGGATGTGGTGATCGCTTGGTTTCAGAGGATGAACCCTCCAGTCTTTAACGGTGAGGAGTCCAGTGAGGATGCGGACTCGTGGCTCCGGAACGTCATCTTTCTTTTGGACCGATGTCAGTATGATGATGAGCTCCGTCTGAATCTAGTGATTCTTCTGCTTAGGAAGGCCGCAGAACGCTGGTGGCGAGGCGCTTCTAGTACTCTGGAGGAGACCGGTGTTGGGATCTATTGGAGCACTTTTTGCGAGACTTTCCGACAGGAGTATGTGCCTGAATCTTATGTGAACGCCCGGGAGCGGTAGTTCGACCATCTGGAGCAGGGTTCCATGACCGTTCGGTAGTATGCTAGGAAGTTCTCTTCTCTGTTGGCGTACGTTCCCCATGTTTCTGGCCGGGAGAGGGCCAAGCGGACTCAATTTCTTGAGGGTTTGAATGAAGAGTTGTATCAGATGGTTTTGACTAGTAAGCCCAAGACTTACGCTGAGGCTGTGGACAGTGCCATTGACATTGAGGAAGGTTTGCGTAGTTGTCGTGCTCGCAGACAGCAGGTACCGCAGAGTGGTCGTCCTCCTACTCAGGGAGCGCATTCTTCTCAGTCCTCCCAGTCAGCCTATCAGCCCCAGCAGCAGCAGCAGCCGGTGGCTAGATGTCTGGCCGTCAGAGGTTTCGACCCCGAGGTCAGCAGTTTAAGAAAAAGTCGGGTTCTGGCTCTTCTGGTTCTGGCAGTTCGAGTAGCAGTGGATCTCGGACTGAGTTTTGTGGCTTTTGTGGAGGAAAGCATCCGTCTACGCAGTGTGTTGGTGTGCAGGGTTCCTGCAACCTTTGTGGTCAGTACGGGCATTTTGCGAGAGTGTGTCCGTCAGCTGGATCACAGCAGACCGCGGCCCAGCCTCAGGGTCGTGGAGGTCAGTCTAGGGACCGTTCCCAGCAGTTTCAACAACCCCGTTTGGGTGAGACTCAGTTTAGGCCGTTTCAGAAGCCTGGCCTTTCGCGCTTTGGGCAGTCATCTCAGCATTTCTTCTCAGGACCCCAGCATGCTCAGGTTAATGCCATCACGCGGGAGCAGGCCGAGGAGACACCGAGCCGGGTGATTGGAGGTACATGTCTTGTCTTTGACTTTCCTGCTCGTGTGTTGTTTGACACCGGTGCATCGCATTCATTTATTTCTGATTCGTTTGTTGTTGAGCATGGTCTGTGTACCGTCCCTTTGCGCGATGCTGTTTCTGTTTCTACCCCTGGTGGTGTGAGCCTGTTCTCCCAGGAGTTTTTGTTGGATGTTGTGTTGCGGTTTGGTGAGCATGTCTTGTTAGTGAATTTGATTCGTTTGATGCTTTGGGATTTCGATTGCATAGTTGGGATGGATGTGCTGTCAAACTATAGGGCCTCCGTGGACTGCTTCCATGGGATTGTGCGCTTTAGGCCTTTGTCTGGCGAGAAGTGGGACTTCTACGGCCAGGACTCTAGATCGAAGATCCCGTTGATCTCAGCGATGGAAATGTTTAGCTTGTTGTCTTTGGGGAATGCTGGCTTTATGATTTAAGCTTTGGATGCGTCTTCTTCTTCCCGTGTTCAGCTCAGTGACGTTCCCGTGGTGCGACACTTTCCCGACGTGTTTCCGGAGGAGATTCCTGGTTTTCCTCCGAGGCGGGAGATCGACTTCAGCATAGAGCTGGTGCCTGGCACAGCTCCGATTTCGCGTGCTCCTTACCGTCTGGCTCCTGCTGAGTTGAGAGAAGTCAAGGTGCAGTTAGATGATTTGCTGGAGAAAGGTTTTATTCGACCTAGTATGTCACCGTGGGGAGCGCCTATTCTGTTTGTGAAGAAGAAGGATGGCTCAATGCGGATGTGCATTGATTTTTTCCAGTTGAATAAAGCCACTATCAAGAACAAGTACCCGTTGCCGAGAATCGATGATCTGTTTGATCAGTTGCAAGGTTATGCGGTGTTTTCAAAGATTGATCTTCGTTCGGGGTACCATCATCTGAGGGTGAGAGAACAAGATGTCGCGAAGACTGAGTTTCGTACGAGGTACGGACACTTTGAGTTTTTGGTGATTCCGTTTGGTTTGACCAACGCGCCTGCAGTCTTTATGGATTTGATGAACCGAGTTTTCCGCGAGTTTATCGATCAGTTTGTGATCGTGTTCATCGACGACATATTAGTTTATTCGAAGACTCCTTTGGAGCACAAGGAGCATTTGCGGATTGTCCTTCAGACGCTGAGAGACCAGCAGTTGTATGCAAAGTTCTCCAAGTGTGAGTTCTGGTTGGACCGCGTCGTATTCTTGGGACATGTGATTTCTGCCGAGGGGATTTCGGTGGATCCTAGCAAGGTTGATGCAGTTCTGAACTGGGAGCGTCCCAGGAATGTTTCTGAGATTCGCAGTTTCTTGGGTCTGGCTGACTATTATCGTTGCTTCATTGAGGGATTCTCAAGTATAGCAAAGCCGATGACTCAATTAACTCAGAAGGACAAAAGGTTTGTTTGGACTGAGCAGTGCGAGAATGCTTTTCAACTGCTTAAGGAAAAGTTTACTACTGCGCCTGTGTTGGCTCTGCTGTCCGGTTCAGGTGGTTTTGTTGTTTGTTCCGACGCTTCGCTTAATGGATTGGGTTGTGTGTTGATGCAGAATGGTCGAGTCATTGCGTATGCCTCGCGGCAGTTGAAACCGCACGAGACTCGTTACCCCGTCCATGATTTGGAGTTAGCAGCGGTGGTCTTTGCGTTAAAGATCTGGCGTCACTACCTGTATGCCGAGCAGTTTGTGGTGTACTCCGACCATAAGAGTTTGCAGTATCTGTTTTTGCAGCCTGACTTGAACATGAGACAACGTCGGTGGATGGAGCGGCTAAAGGACTTTGATTGTGAGATTAAGTACCAGCCTGGGAAGTCGAACATAGTGGCCGATGCTTTGAGCAGAAAGGCTAGTGAGATGCTTGCGTCGTTGTACATCTCCAAGGACCAAGAGCATCTTAACACTACGGGTTGGAGATTTTACCCGGCTGAGGATTGTGTGGTAGTTTCTTCTTTCCAAGTGGAGCCACAGATTGTTTCCACCATTCGAGCAGCTCAGAGGACTGATTCGTCTATCCACGAGTTGAAATTGAAGGTCAGGGCTGGTGAGCTTGAGGACTATTCTGTCTCGTCCGATGGTTGTTTGCGTTTCCGGATGTTGGTTGTGCCCAATTGTGGGGGAACCGTGGCGGATCCGGATCCCGTCTCCCGGTGAGGCAGCGGAAGAATAAAAATTAGGCCGGGAAACGTTCAATACAATTAAAACAAGTGCAAACTATGAACCATTCATAGGGCGTTTAGTCAATTACCTTGCTGGCGACTTGCGCCTGGCTCCAACCGGAATTACAAGAAGACCGGCTCTTCACGGTAGGCGGCTGTAGATTCTTCAATCAGGTCCACGACCGGAAGGGAGACTCCTTCGTCAGCCTGCACTAGAAGGCCTGACGAGATCAGCGCGGACGGATTCTCCTCGAAAAGTTGGCCGGAGCAACTCCGGCGAGGGGCGGCGGCGGCGGCGTGTGGCGGGCACGGCGGCGGCGGCTTGGAGAGGAGGGAGAGGCGGCCGAGAGCTTTAGGTTTAGGGTTAGAGTATGTTGTAATACAAGTGTATTGTTGTGACTAATGAAGCCCTTGTTCTACTTT
>KQ986775.1:67758-80922 GCA_001598015.1 Dorcoceras hygrometricum
AACCCACACGCCACAAGTTGGCTAGTTGGGCATCTACTCTAACAGCTCGTGACACTCAGAGCATATGCGACATCTGGTCTAGTCGAGATCATGCCATACATAATACTACCTATTGCCGAGGCATATGGCACACGTGTCATACTCTCTATCTCCTCATCAGTCTTTGGACACATAGACTTAGATAGAGTCGACCCCGTGGCACATAGGTAGGTGTCCTCTCTTGGACTCTTCCATAGAGAACCTCTTAAGTATGGTATCGATGTAGGTGGCTTGGGTGAGTTTGAGCATCCGTTTAGGTCTATCCCGATAGATCTGTATTTCAATAATATAGGATGCTTCACCCATGTCCTTCATCGAAAATCTACTAGACAACCATACTTTAGTTGACTGCAACATTCCTACATCATTCCCAATGAGTAGAATGTCATCAACATAAAGTACGAGGAATGTCACAGCGCTTTTAACTACCTTCTTATATACACATGGCTCCTCGGGATTCTTGATGAAACCAAATTCCTTAATTGTTTCATCGAATCTCAGGTTCCAACTCCTCGATTCTTGTTTGAGACCGTAGATCGATCTCTGAAGCTTGCATACCTTATGCTCGCTTCCAACAGATGTGAAACCTTCAGGCTGCGTCATATAGATCTCTTCCTTAATGTTTCCATTAAGGAACGCAGTTTTCACATACATTTGCCATATCTCATAGTTGTACCATGCGGCTATGGCTAATAATATTCTAATTGACTTGAACATTGCGACTGGCGAGAAGGTTTCATCATAGTCAACACCTTGCCTTTGAGTGTAACCTTTCGCGACCAGTCGTGCCTTGTAGGTCATTACCTTACCATCAGGCCCAAGTTTCCTCTTGTATACCCATTTGCACCCAATAGGAACAATTCCTTCGGGAGGATTAACAAGAGTCCAAACTTGGTTCGCATGCATTGAGTCAAACTCAGACTGCATCACTTCAAGCCACAAATTAGAATCAGCATCGGAAATTTCCTCCTTGAAAGTTCTTGGATCAGATCCAACAACTTGATCACCTTGATCGTCTTCAAGGAGAAAACCATATCTCTTAGGAGCCCTAGGAACCCTTTCGGATCTCCTAGGTACGACCATTTCTGGTACTGGCTCTGGAGGTGCGGGAGATTCACTTGGTACTTCGATTGGATCTCGAACCTCTTCGAGTTCTACTATTTTGCCCTTTCTATCAAGTAGAAATTCCCTTTCCATAAAGGTGGCATTTCTAGAAACAAACACTTTTGTTTCACTTGGATAGTAGAAGTAGTATCCAATGGAATTCTTTGGATACCCAATGAAGTAGCATAAGATGGATCTCGTATCCAGCTTATCTCCCACTGTCTGCTTCATGTAAGCAGGACATCCCCAAATCCTCATAAATGAGTACTTTGGTGGTTTGCCCATCCATATCTCATATGGAGTTTTATCCACTGCCTTGGTGTGGACATTGTTCAACAACATTACCGCCGTTTCGAGCGCATAGTCCCAAAACGAGGTAGGAAGTTCAGTGAAGATCATCATAGATCAAACCATGTCTAACAGGGTTCGATTACGACGCTCCGCTACACCATTGAGCTGTGGTGTGGCCGGAGGGGTCCACTGTGCGAGAATCTCATTCTCTTTCAGATAGTCTTGAAATTCAGCACTCAAGTATTCACCACCTCGATCGGATCGAAGTGCTTTAATACTTTTTCCTAATTTATTTTCTACTTCAGCCTTGAATTCTTTGAACCTTTCAAAAGATTTACACTTGTGCTTCATTAAGTACAAGTACCCATACCTAGAGTAATCGTCGGTAAAGGTGATGTTGTATGTGTGGCCGTATTTAGTACCAATACTAAATGGACCACATACATCAGTATGGATCAGATCCAATAGGCCTTGAGCACGCTCACCCTTGCCCTTGAAGGGTTGCTTAGTCATCTTTCCCTTAAGACAAGGCTCACAAGTCGGTAGGGAGTTAATGTCTGACAGATCAAACATGTCACTCCTAACTAACTTGTTCATCCTACTTAGAGAAATATGACCTAGCCTAGCGTGCCAAAGTTGTGCTGGGTTCAAGTTATCGTGTTTTCTTTTAATCGTTGTTGTATGTGCTTCGACATCGCGAGTTGGAACGTCTTTTAATTTTAAGGTGTACAAATCGTTTTCGCGTTCCCCAATTCCAATTAAACATTCATTCTTGTAAATATTGAAAATCGAATTAGCAAACATACAAGAATATCCAGCACTATCAAGCATAGAAAGCAGTTCGCAACTGCTCGAGGTACTCCTTGTTGTTCCTCCTCCAATGCCCAGGCTTGTGGCAGTGGTGGCAAACATCCTCAGACTTGTTCGGCTTGGAAGCCTTTGCCTTTGGCTTCTTGGTGGGCTTTTCCTCATTCGCAGGGGCAGAACGCTTCTTTCCCTTGCGTCTGGGCCCCTTCTTCACCGAGGAAGAAGAGCCCATGAGGAGGACGGGCTTGTCCTTCTTTATGGTTCCTTCGAACACTACAAGCATGTTAACCACCTCTTCAAGGGTGGCTGCCAGCTTGTTCATGTTGAAGTTGACCACAAATGGGTCGAATGCAGCAGGCAGTGAGAGGAGAAGCACGTCCACAGACAACTCGTGTGGAAGTGTGATATCAAGGCCCGACAGCTTTTCAACGAGCCCAATCATACGAACCCCATGCTCGCGGACCGAAGTCCCATCGCGCATGCGGCTTGTCATAAGCTCCTTGACAGCCGTGAACCTCTCATGTCGAGAGTTCTCCCCGTACAGCTTGAGATGAAAAAGTATGTCAGCAGCATACTTTGTCTTCTCAAAGCGCCGTTGCATTTCATTGGACATTGACGCCATCACATAGAATCGAGCTTTAACCTCGTCGTCCCACCATTGTTTAAGCTTAACCAGCTCCTCAGGGCTGATATCGGCAGGGGCTTCCTTCGGAGGGCACTTCTCTATCGTATAAAGAAGTTTCTCCGAAGCCAACACAAGGTTGATGTTGCGGAGCCAGTCTTGGTAGTTCAGACCGGTGAACTTGTTGCTATCCAGTATAGCAGCGAGTGGGTTTTTGAACGAAGACATTGTATAAGCAGTAATACTGAAAGAAAATAGACAATCATCACTAACTATATATAAAATAATCGCTAAGACATAAAACAAGGTCGTTAAGTTTTATGAATTACCCTCCCACTATTTTAACGATTTCACCACCCTCTAATGAAATCGAGAAAGCAAGTTTCTTTAGTGGGTACACGGAGCCCAATCAAGCGATCATGGACCCGAATAATATCAGCCATCCATGACCCCCAAAAGGTAGTTTCCGATTGCAACCGGTGCAACCTCCATGTATTCACCTCACGTCCAGTAAGGGCCCAATAATATGACGCCGTTTACTATCACGTGTCAAGATGATCCATCAATGTTGAGTCGTGAAGGACGGTCCCCTTAACATCCCCAATAATATGAGCCAACGTTAAAGGGAGTTCCAAACGACTCACAACAATTGTCAATGGCGTGGACAACTTTCCGGCATACATGACCCCCTCAATAATATGAGCCGGGCCATGTATACGGGTAGCATCGGCGTACATCCATTGTTGATGGAAGGTAGGGATAATTTAAACAAATTTAAATTCACTTTAGTTTATCGAATAAACATTTATCTTGATATTAGTTTTAAATCATATTTAAAACGAGAGATTTTATTTTTGAAAATTTGGTCTCAAGCAATATATTTTAAATCATATTTAAAACATGCGGATTCAACTAACTATATATCACATATATAAACATTGGGATGATCGATCGCGAGAGACAGGCCCGAACAAAATTCAGAAGTCAAAACAGGTCGCAACCGGCTGTAGAAAACCCCGGCCGGCGGCCGCACGCCGACGTCCGCCGCCATCGCACAGCGTGCGACACACGGCCGCACGCTGGCCGCGCCAAGCGCAGCAGGATGGCTGGCGATGCGCCTGGCCGTGGGGCAACATCTTGCGTGAACTTCTCGGCCAACCAGCAGCGATCGGTCGGCCAACTTCTCGACCTCCATGCGTGGAGCGACGCCCAGCAGGCGGCCACTACTCACGGCCATGCGCGGCCAGCGCTCAGGCAGCGCGCGCGCATATATGCGCGGCGGAGGGGGCGCCGCCATGCACGGCGGCGCCGTGGCCGGTTTCATTTTTTTGTTTTGTTTGATCTGATTTTGAAACAATTGAAATCCATGCAATTAAGGCAACAATTGTATTGAAGGATCCGAGCCAAGGCTCTGATACCACTGTTGGGGAACCGTGGCGGATCCGGATCCCGTCTCCCGGCGAGGCAGCGGAAGAATAAAAATTAGGCCGGGAAACGTTCAATACAATTAAAACAAGTGCAAACTATGAACCATTCATAGGGCGTTTAGTCAATTACCTTGCTGGCGACTTGCGCCTGGCTCCAACCGGAACTACAAGAAGACCGGCTCTTCACGGTAGGCGGCTGTAGATTCGTCAATCAGGTCCATGACCGGAAGGGAGACTCCTTCGTCAGCCTGCACTAGAAGGCCTGACGAGATCAGCGCAGACAGATTCTCCTCGAAAAGTTGGCCGAGCAACTCCGGCGAGGGCGGCGGCGGCGGCGCGTGGCGGGCACGACGGCGGCGGCGGCTTGGAGAGGAGGGAGAGGCGGCCGAGAGCTTTAGGTTTAGGTTAGAGTATGTTGTAATACAAGTGTATTGTTGTGACTAATGAAGCCCTTGTCTACTTTAAGTAGATTAATGGTGGACTTGGACCGGCCCAACGGGCCCGTGTCCAAATAACGATATCCATCACTACGACTTCATTACAACTCCGATCACCGATCAGATCGGACCGATCGACTCAGTTTCCAAAACTGAATATTATGATGTGAAAAACAATTTTTCAGATCATCAAACCCTAAATGGCAAAATGACCGTTTTGCCCCTCAACAGCGGGAAATCACGATTTGACCCCTGTTGACTTTTAAGAAGTCGCACTCCCTAGAATCCTCCTCCTATGCTCAACACATTGAGCTCAGTATCCGTGCGGGAATCTCGAATCCAGTACTTGTGTGACCCTCAATGGTTCAGGGATACAGCTAGCCGTGGGCCCACAACCATTGTGGCTCCGGAATCACAATTCCGAAGTGAGACGCCTATCATGTAGAGTCTCAATGATGTTTCGAGTCGTGAGGACTAATCAGTACAACCAAGACCTCGGACTTATCCACTCGACAAATGGTAACCACTTGGAAAGTCCGAACGAGGGTAGTTCGATAGATCACCAAGTCACTATCTATCTGCATGCTCAGAACATCACAATATTCCCTACCAATGAAACATGGTACTTCGCATCGCAATACTAGTCTCGAGCTCGGGAGGCCTTATCCTCATTTTGACGGCCCAATCGACTAGGAACTAATTCAGAATACACAGTGACTATTAGATGTGTTTCATGATAGCCGTCATACCCACTATCACATCTAACATACACTATAGCGCATTCTAGGTCTTTACTCAACGCAATGGTTAATCATCATACAACACAATGAAAGTAAAGAATTTCGTAAATAAATGCGAATATCATATATAAAGATCGTTTCATACAAGAGTCTATGAACCCACACGCCACAAGTTGGCTAGTTAGGCATCTACTCTAACACCAATTTTATTCATCTGAAGGAGGAGATCCTTCGGGAAGCGCATTGTAGCAGGCATAGTGTTCATTCTGGTGCACGGAAGATGTACCATGCTTTGAAGCCGCACTTTTGGTGGGCTGGCCTAAAGAGCGACGTTGCTGGTTTTGTTGCTCGTTTCTTGAATTGTCAGATGGTTAAGGCCGAAAGGATGAGACCTGGTGGTCTGTTGCAGAGTTTGGAAGTGCCCCAATGGAATTGGGAGCACATTGAGATGGATTTTGTGACGCATCTGCCTCGTTCCAACAGAGGATGCAATGCTATTTGGGGGGTTATAGACCATTTGTCGAAGTCTGCACATTTTATTCCCTATGGGATGACCTTCTCGTTGAAGAAGATGGCGTAGCTGTACGTTGATTTCGTTGTTAGACTGCATGGTGTGCCCGTTTCAATTGTTTTCGACCGGGATCCGAGGTTTACTTCCAGGTTTTGGAAGAGTTTGCAAACAGCTTTGGGTACCAGATTGGCTATGAGCACTGCGTATCACCCCCAGACAGATGGCCAATCTGAGCGAACTATCCAGACGTTAGAGGATATGTTGCGTGCTGTTGTGTTGGATTTCGGAGGTAGCTGGCAAGACGCGTTGTCTTTGGTTGAGTTTTCGTATAATAACAGCTACCAGGTGACGATTGGCATGACGCCTTTCGAGGCTTTGTATGGCCGCAAGTGCAGATCGCCAGTATGTTGGGAAGAAGTGGGGGAGAAGCAGCTATCTGCCCCTGACTTTGTGCAGCATGAAAGATCAATCTTATTATACAGCGGATGAAAGCTGCCCAGGATCGCCAAGCCAGTTATGCGAATAAGAGGTGTCGACCTCTTGAGTTTAGTTTCACGTTAGTTTATTCGCAGCGTGTTTTTGTAATTGAGTTGTAACGCCGTCGTTTCATGAAGTCTGGTTTGCCTCGTGGGCATGAGAAATCTGTTGCGTTATGTGTAGAGATCTGGTCCCAGCGTGTGTTTGTTTTAGACTCGAAAGTAAGCCTTGCGCTTGAGAGATCTGGTCGTTGGCGTTAGTTTATTCGCAGCGTGTTTTTGTAATTGAGTTGTAACGCCGTCGTTTCATGAAGTCTGGTTTGCCTCGTGGGCATGAGAAATCTGTTGCGTTATGTGTAGAGATCTGGTCCCAGCGTGTGTTTGTTTTAGACTCGAAACTCTGTCGTTTGATTAGGTAAGAACGGCATCGTTTTGGTTAGCACTTGTAGGAGAGATCCGGTGGTTTAGCGTTGCGTGAGATCTGTTGTGTATTGCGAGTTGTGAGAACAGATGTCAATGTTGGTCAACTCTCCTGTAGCGCGTTCCAGTGTTTAGAGTTGTGATCAGATTTGCTTATGTGGCACAGGAGGTGTTAGCGTAGCGCTTGGAACAGATCTGCTGGCATGGAGCGTTGGATTCAGATTTGATGACGTGTCCAGATTTCTCCCGCGTTTGTGTTTAGCGTTCCAGATTTCACCGTGCTACTGTGCGACGTCGTTTTGGGCTTTTGAGCATTGTTTGCGCGCGTTGCTTGCGAAGTCTGTTTCTGTCGGTGTATGATTTTAAGCAGATCTCTCGCTCCTTCAAATAGGAAGCGTTGGCTTCGTTTTATTTTACCAGATCCCATACTTAGCAAATATTTCTCTCGACTTTCGTTCTCTGTTTCTCAAACCCTCGGGTACTTTTCACCGTAGATTTTATCCGGCGATTCCCATTGATTCCGGCCACCATTTTTCACGTTCGAGGTAGCGTTGGACTCCTCTTGGAAAGCTCTTTCACCCTATACTAGTTTCGGAGGCTAATGCTCACTGGGGAGAAATCGCGAAGCTACTGCTCTCGGCCGTGAGTTGTGCGTGCAGGTAGTTTCGAGTTTAATTGTTGAGATCTCGTTTCCTAGCTGTGATTTAGCTCCCTGTTAAGTTGTATTAGGGTGTTATTTGTTGGTTGAGCGTGGGACTCCCAGCCGTGAGCTTCATGTGTTGGCCGTGAGTTGGGTTGATGATTCCCTGTATCTTGCGTATGTTTTTCAGGTTGGAATCAGAATTCTCAGGCCTTGTATTCGGTAATTGTTGCTCAGTGTGAAGGTACGGATTTGAGCTTGATGTAGCTTGGAATTGGCATGAGGTTAATGTGAGATTGCTGGGATTGTTTCGGTGGATATGAATGCTGTGTTAGTAGCTGTTGCATTGTGTTATGCTAGCTGCTCTCAATTGTTTGCATTCACGCATTTATTCACTTGCATTTCAGATCCCTTGTATTGTATCTCGGCCGTTTTTGCCTTGCGTATTGTGCTGTTGGTTTTCTTACCAGGATGCGAGGGCGAGCGGCGATACCGCACTCTCATCTCCCTGCTGGGATCATTAGCCACCATGCGCCGAGTGGTTAACTACCACAGTTCATGGGCGAGGCAACGACAGGTTGAGTTGTTTGACGCATCTGGTATTCGGGTGTTGTATCATGGCGAGTGGCTCATTACCACACTGTGAACGGTGACACCCCGTGGCCACTGTTGTTGCAGATTCTTGGAGCTGTGCTTGAGTTCCTTAGCTCCCTTGTTGGTTGAGCCTTCCGTTGTTATCCGGTGTCTCATGCATAGCATCTACATTTTATCTTATGCATTCTTTTAGCTTTATCTGTTGCTCTCCGTACTGGGGTTTGACTCCATGTCCCTCTGGGGCTTGGTTTGTTTCCTTGTTTGTGTTGTTTTCAGGGAACCCAGGTTTTACAGTTGGTCGTGGCTTTAACCCAGCTGGTGGTGCCCCAGGAGGTGGTTAGCGTGTCCCAGTTGCGTATAGCATATATATATATATATATATGTATCAGTTAGCCAGGGGGATGCCCTGCGCTTCGTTATTGTATCCCGTAGTTGGAGTCTGATACATGTTGTCGTTGGATGTTGTTATGCTATACTATTTCTGTTGTGGTTGAATTTTAAACTGGGTTCGTATCTTGAGTATTCTTGTATTTTAAATTATATGTTTTAAATCGTCAGGCCTAAACGCGAAAATTTTACCCGCTTTTTGATGAGTTTCCGCATGTGTTTGTATGTTTTACTCTGTTTAGAGCACGAGGCCTGACAAAGAACCGGAAGAAGAAGGTCTTGAGGATATTCCTTAGGCGAGGGAGAGATTGTTGAGGAATAAAATGTGTTTTACCTTCTGAATTTGTATTCCATTCATTTTTCTATCCAAAATTGCTTATCCCTTAGTGATATAGTATTCTCGATTTCTTTGCATTTATACGCCCCCATCCTTAGTAAGCTTTCCTATGACAGAATATGACAGGCAACCGAAGAAGCGACATTAACAATGGAGGAGAAGGATCCTCAAATTCAAGAACTGGTCTTAGCAGAGAAGACCTGATGGCAATAGCTACTATAGTTGCCACGACTCTCCAGGGGTTGGTCAATACCAACAACAACCAATCTCCTCCTCCTACTTCTCCACCTCGTGGGACTAAGTAATACTATGAGTCCCTTCGCAAGAACAAAGCCCCCACCTTCGATGGGAGCCCTGACGTCGAAGTTGTCCAGACTTGGATGAAGAATATTGAAACGCAACTTCGACTACTGGAAGTCCCAGACGCTGTCAAGGTAGATGTTGTCACAACACTCCTCGACGGCAAAGCTGGAAAATGGTGGGAAGCAGTCGAGGCAACCATGACTGCAAATGGAAAAATCACGTGGCAGAGATTCCGGGAAGCATTCTTGAAACAATACTTTCCCATGGAAGTCAGAATGCAGCGGCTCAGTGAGTTTGAGACTTTCACTCAGACTGCAGACATGTCGGTAGTGGAGTATACGTCCAAGTTCAACACATTGGGCACCTACGTCCCAACGATCATGGTAGATAATACTCTGAAGATGCACAGATTCAAGAAGGGTCTGAATAGCCGTATCCAGTCAGCCCTTGCAGTCTACCAAGCCACAAGCTTTGAAGACTTAATGGGAGCTGCAAGCCGAGCAGAGATTGACATAAAGAGGCGGGAAGCTGACAACAAGAACAAACGCCCCCTCAATGGTCAGACCTCACACGGTGGGCCTAAGACCAAGCGGCTCAACAACCAAATGTTGGCACCTTGCACCTAACAACCAAATGTTGGCACCTTGAACCTCTTGCGATTACCGTCATAGTGGAGATTTTCGCAAGCAGAGTGGTGCATGCTTTAAGTGTGGGTTGGGCAACCGAATTGCGGATTGTCCAAAAAACCAAGGTCCAAAGGTTGGATCGAGCAATGCGGCTCCGAACAAGCCAAAGCCCAAGGAGGATAAACCCAATGCTCGTGTGTTTGCAATGACACATGAAGAAGCTGAAGACGCCAGCGACGTGGTGGCAGGTACCATTTTTATCAACAAGCTGCCTGCTTATGTGTTGTTTTATTGTGGTGCTACCCACTCATTCCTATCTAGGAGATTTGCTAAGAGATTAGGGCTAGAGCCTGAAATTTTATGTGAACCATATAGAGTAGCAACTCCTACAAACAATACCATTGAAACACATAAAATCCATCGAAACTGCGAGATATCCATAAACGAGCATTCATTCTCTAAAAACCTGATACAACTCAACATGGTCGAGTTTGACGCCATATTAGGGATGGATTGGCTATCTAAGAACCATGTATTGGTAGATTTCCGAGATAAGAGTGTGAAACTCCAAACCCCTGATCAAGAAGAGCTGATATATTATGGCAAGAACAAGGAGCGAAAGTCCCTAATTTCTGCTGCCCAAGCATGGAAAGCCATGAAGTAAGGAGCAGAAGTTTTCTTGGCAATGATCCACGAAGTGAAAGAGGGAGACAAACACAAGATAGAAGACATCAGTGGTGCAAGAGTTTTCATATGTGTTTCCAGACGACCTACCTGGAAAAGTGCCTGACAGAGAAATTGAGTTCGAAATCAACCTAGTGCCAGGGATGACCCCAATATCCAAGGCACCCTACCGGATGGCACCTGCAGAACTCAAGGAGCTCAAGGATCAACTACAAGAACTGCTAGAAAAAAAGCAAATCAGACCTAGTGTGTCACCTTGGGGAGCTCCGGTGTTATTCATCAAGAAGAAGGATGGAACTATGAGATTGTGCATCGACTACAGAGAGTTGAACAAGATCACAATCAAGAATAAGTATCCTATTCCAAGAATTGATGACCTCTTTGATCAACTCAAAGGAGCTACAACCTTCTCCAAGTTAGATTTGAGGTCGTGTTACCACCAACTAAATATAAAGGCTGAGGATGTTCCTAAAACTGCATTTAGAACAAGATATGGTCATTACGAATTCACGGTGATGCCATTTGGTCTAACCAACACGCCAGAGGCCTTCATGGACCTCATGAACCGTGTATTCAAACTGTTCCTCGACAAATTTGTGGTGGTGTTCATAGACGACATACTCGTGTATTCACCAAGCGAAGAAGAACACAAGAAACACCTTCGACTCACCCTTAAAACCCTAAGGGAGAAACAACTGTACGCCAAGTTCAAGAAGTGCGAATTCTGGCTGAAGAGTGTGGCATTCCTAGGCCATATTTCGAAGCAGGCGTATGAGTGGATCCGAAGAAGGTAGAAGCTATCATGGACTGGCCTATAACTAAGACGGTGACAGAAGTTAGAAGCTTCTTGGGATTGGCCGGCTATTACCGTAAGTTTGTAGAAGGCTTCTCTTCAATAGCCTTACCACTCACTAGACTGCTTATGCCTCAAGACAACTAAAGACGCATGAACGCAACTACCGAACCCATGATCCAGAGCTAGCTGCGGTGGTTTTGGCCCTAAAGATTTGGCAACAATATCTTTACGAGGTAAAATGTGAAGTATTCACCGACCATCAGAGTATCAAGTATATATTCACTCAGAAAGAATTGAATCTGAGACAAAGACGATGGCTCGAGCTTTTGAAAGACTATGACTTGACAATAAACTACCATCCAGGAAAGGCAAATTCGATGCGTACTATCATTGATCTCAGCCCAAGCATGTCTTAGATAATTGTTCAAGCTAAAGTAGGATCAAGACCCCAGCTTAATGAGGCTGAAAGAACAGATCAAGGAAGGGAAAATGACTGATTTCCGAGCAGACCAAGATGGAGTTCTTTGGATGAACGGACGACTGTGTGTACCCGACGTCGATAACCTCCGTCAAGAAATGATGTTTGAAGCACATAAATCTAAGTTCTCAAACCACCCAGGAAGTACAAAGATGTATAGGGATTTGAAAGAACACTTCTGGTGGAATGGGATAAGAGATGTTGCTGATTTTGTTTCTAGGTGCCACGTATGTCAACAAGTCAAGGCAGAACATCAAAGACCTGGAGGATTATTGCAACCACTGGAAATTCCAGAATGGAAGTGGGAGAACATATCCATGGACTTTTTAGTAGGTCTACCGAAGACAAGATTAGGCCATGATGGAATCTGGATAATCGTGGATATGTTGACGAAGTCCGTGCACTTTCTGCTTGTTCGTATGAACTATGGCTGGGATAAACTCGCTTCATTGTACATGGACAACATTGTCAGACTGCATGGAGTTCCAACTAGCATTCTGTCAGATAGGGATCCAAGATTCGTATCTCGTTTCTGGAAGAGCTTCCAAGAAGCTATGGTAAGTAAGGTCACCCTCAGTACGGCTTATCATCCACAGACAGATGGTAAATAAGGTCACCCTCAGTACGGCTTATCATCCACAGACAGATGGTCAAACTGAGAGAACCATCCAAACCCTAGAAGACATGCCGCAGACATGCACCTTGGACTTCGGTAGTAATTGGAGCGAACATCTGCCTCTAATTGAGTTCGCATACAACAATAGCTACCATAACAGCATAGGGATGGTGCCATATGAGGCCCTCTATGGACGGAAATGTCGATCGCCGTTGTATTGGGATGAAATTGGAGAAAAGGCTATCACAGGACCTGAACTCGTCCAGGAGACAATGAAAAAGGTATCCATCATCGAGGAGAGACTGAAGGTAGCCCAGGATCGACAGAAAAGCTGGGTATATTTGAAGAGAAGACCCTTGGCCTTCGAGGTAGACGAAAAAATGTATCTCAAGGTTTCTCCAATGAAAAGGGTAGTCCGATTCGATAAGGCTGGAAAGCTGAATCCCCGGTATGTCGGACCATTCGAAATCTTGGAAAGAGTAGGAACACTTTCCTACAGGATGGCCTTACCGCACAGTATATCAAGAATCCACAATATTTTCCATGTCTCACAATTAAGGAGATATATCGCGGATTGTAGTCACGTTCTCGGTGAAGGACCACTCCTTGTGGAAGGGAATCTGACCGAAGGACTGAACTATGAAGAGTTCCCAATTCGAATCGTGGACACAAAGAACCAGGTGCTTAGATGAAGAACAATCCCATACATCCGAGTCCAATGGTCCAACCACACCGAGAGAGAATCCACGTGGGAAATGGAGGATAAGATGCATAAGCAATATCCCTACCTTTTTTATGATCAAGGTAACCAAAGTTTCGAGGACGAAAC
>KQ986776.1:2444-29376 GCA_001598015.1 Dorcoceras hygrometricum
CGCCGGAAAATTTTTTCCGGCCAATTCGACGAGGAGAATCCATTCGTGCTGATCTCGTCAGTCCTTCTAGTGCAGGTTGACGAAGGAGTCTTTTTCTGGTCGTGGACCGGATTGGCGATTACTACCGCAATCTACCGAGAAGAGCCGACGTTATTGTAACTACGGTTGGAGCCAGGCACAAGTGCCAGCAAGGTAGTGGTTTTGAACCCCCTATGCATGTCGATAACTGTTATTGAATTTTTCGTATTGATTGTCTCCCGGCTGTTTATTCTATGTTCTTCCGCTGCCTCGCCTGGGGGCGGATCCGGATCCCCAACAAGTGGATAGTGCCATTGATATTGAGGAGGGTTTGCGGAGTCGTCGTGCTCGTAGGCAGCAGGCGACGCAGATTAGTCGTCCTGCTGGTCAGGGAGCACAGTCTTCTCAGTCTTCGCAGTCAGCCCATCAGCCCCAGTAGCAGCAGCAGCATCAGCCGCAGGTGGCACAGCAGTCTGGCCATCAGAGGTTTCGACCCCATGGTCAGCAGTTCAAGAAAAATTCCGGTCCTGGCTCTTCTGGTTCAGGTAGCTCGAGTAGCAGTGGTTCTTGGGCTGAGTTTTGTGGTTTTTGTGGTGGCAAGCATCCATCGACCCAGTGTGTCGGTGTTCAGGGCTCTTGCCATATCTGTGGTCAGTTTGGGCATTACTCTAGGGTGTGTCCGTAGGCAGGATCGCAGCAGGCCGCGGCCCCGTCTCAGGGTCATGGGGGTCAGCCTAGGAGTCGTTCTCCACAGTTTCAGCAACCCAGGGGTGAAGAGACTCAGTTCAGGCCGTTCCAGCAGCCTGGTCTGTCGCGGTTCGGACAGTCGTCTCAGCCTTTCTACTCTGGACCCCAGCATGCTCAGGTCAACGCCATCACTAGGGAGCAGGCCGAGGAGACGCCGAGCAGGGTGATCGCAGGTACTTGCCTTGTTTTAAATTTTCCTGCGCGTGTGTTGTTTGACACCGGTGCATTGCATTCATTCATTTCCGATTCATTTGTTGTTGAGCATCGTCTATGTACCATTCCTTTGCACGATGCTGTTTCGGTTTCTACTCCTGGCGGTGTGAGCCTGTTCTCTCAGGAGGTTTTGTTAGATGGCGTGTTGAGGTTTGGTGAGCAAGTACTGTTAGCAAATCTGATCCGTCTGATGTTGTGGGATTTCGATTGTATAGTTGGGATGGATGTGTTGTCCAACTATAGGGCCCCCGTGGGCTGTTTCCATGGGATTGTGCGCTTTAGGCCTTTTCTGGCGAGAAGTGGGATTTCCACGGCCAGGATTCTCGATCGAAGATCCCGTTAGTCTCAGTGATGAATATGTTCAGTTTCTGTCCTTAGGGAATGCTGGTTTTATGATCTACGCTTTGGATGCGTCTTCTTCTTCTCGTGTGCAGCTCGATGACGTTCCAGTGGTGCGTCATTTTCCCGACGTATTCCCGGAGGAGATTCCTGGTTTTCCTCCGAGGAGGGAGATTGACTTCAACATTGAGCTGGTGCCTGGCACAGCTCCGATTTCTCGTGCCCCGTATCATTTGGCGCCTGCGGAGTTGAGAGAACTCAAGGTGAAGTTGGACGATTTGCTGGAGAAAGGTTTTATCCGACCTAGTATGTCACCATGGGGAGCGCCCATTTTGTTTGTGAAGAAGAAGGATGGCTCAATGCGGATGTGCATTGATTTTCGCCAGCTGAACAAAGCAACTGTTAAGAACAAGTATCCCTTACCCAGGATCGATGATCTGTTTGATCAGCTGCAAGGTTCTGCGGTGTATTCGAAGATTGACTTGCGATCGAGATACCATCAGCTGAGAGTAAGAGATCAGGATGTCGCCAAGACTGCGTTTCGTACGAGGTACGGTCATTTTGATTTCTTAGTTATGCCGTTTGGGTTGACCAATGCTCCTGCAGTCTTTATGGATCTGATGAACCGAGTTTTCTGTGAGTATATTGATCAGCTTGTGATTGTTTTCATCGACGACATCTTGGTCTATTCGAAGACTCCTTTGGAGCATAAGGAGCATTTGCGGATTGTCCTTCAGACGTTGAGAGACCAGCAGTTGTATGCTAAATTCTCCAAGTGTGAGTTTTGGCTGGACCGCGTCGTGTTCTTGGGTCATGTTATTTCAGCTGTGGATCCCAGTAAGGTTGATGCCGTTTTGAACTGGGAGCGTCCCAGGAATGTATCCGAGATTCGTAGTTTCTTGGGTCTGGCTGGCTATTATCGTTGTTTCATTGAAGGATTCTCTAGCATAGCAAAGCCGATGACTCACTTAACTCATAAGGACAAGCGGTTTGTGTGGACGGAGCAATGTGAGAATGCATTTCAATTTCTCAAGGAGAAACTGAGTACTGCACCTGTGTTGGCTCTGCCGTCCGGATCAGGTTGTTTCGTTGTTTGTTCTGACGCTTCGCTCAATGGATTGGGCTGTGTGTTAGTGCAGAATGGTCGAGTCATTGCGTATGCCTCGCGGCAGTTGAAACCGCACGAGACTCGATATCCAGTCCATGACTTGGAGCTAGCAGCCATGGTCTTTGCGCTGAAGATTTGGCGTCACTACCTGTATGGCGAGCAATTTGTGGTGTACTCGGACCACAAGAGTTTGCAGTATCTGTTTTCGCAGCCTGACTTGAACATGAGACAACGTTGTTGGATGGAGCTGCTAAAGGACTTTGATTGCGAATCAAGTACCAGCCTGGGAAGTCAAACGTAGTGGCCGATGCTTTGAGCAGGAAGGCTAGTGAGATGCTTACTTCGTTGTACATATCTAAGGATCAGGAGCATCTTAACACTACTGGTTGGAGATTCTACCCGGATGAAGATTGTGTTGTGGTTTTTTCTTTTCAAGTTGAGCCATAGATTGTTTCGACGATTCGAGCAGCTCAAAGGACAGATCCTTCCATCCACGAGTTGAAGTTGAAGGTCAGGGATGGAGAACTAGAAGACTATTCTGTCTCGTCCGATGGGTGTTTGAGGTTTCGTGGCAGGTTGGTTGTGCCTAACCTCATTGATTTGAAAGACGAGATCCTTCGAGAAGCGCACTGTAGCAGACATAGTGTTCATCCTGGTGCACGGAAGATGTACCATGCGTTAAAGCCGCACTTTTGGTGGGATGGCCTGAAAAGTGACGTTGCTGGTTTCGTTGCTCGTTGTTTGAATTTCCAGATGGTTAAGGCCGAAAGGATGAGACCTGGTGGTCTGTTGCAGAGCTTGGAAGTGCCCCAAATTGGAATTGGGAGCACATAGCGATGGACTTCGTGACGCATCTGCCTCGTACCAGCAGAGGATGTGATGCTATTTGGGTGGTTATCGACCGTTTGTCGAAGTCTGCACATTTTATTCCCTATGGGATGACTTTCTCGTTGAAGAAAATGGCGAAGTTGTACGTGGATTTTGTGTTTAGACTGCACGGTGTGTCTGTTTCGATCGTCTCAGACCGAGATCCAAGGTTTACTTCCAGGTTTTGGAAGAGTCTGCAAGAAGCTTTGGGTACCAGATTGGCTATGAGCACAGCATATCACCCCCAAACAGATGGCCAATCTGAGCGAACTATCCAGACGTTGGAGGATATGTTACGAGCTATAGTGATGGATTTCGATGGTAGCTGGCAGGATGCGTTGTCTTTAGTAGAGTTTTCATACAATAACAGATATCAGGTGACGATTGGCAGGCGCCGTTTGAGGCTTTGTACGGCAGGAAGTGCAGATCGCCAGTTTGTTGGGAAGAAGTGGGGGAGAAGCAGCTATCTGCCCCAGATTTTGTGCAGAAAATGAAGGGTCATGTGGATCTAATTAGACAGCGGATGAAAGCTGCCCAGGATCACCAATCCAGTTATGCAAATAAGAGACGTCTACCTCTCGAGTTTCAGGTTGGTGATCAAGTTTTTTTCAAAGTTTCTCCGTTTCGCAGTGTCATGCGCTTTGGACGCAAGGGAAAGTTAGCCCCTCTTTACGTCGGACCATATGAAATTGTTGAGAGGATTGGCTCTTTGGCGTATCGACTGTTGTTGCCTCCGGAATTATCTTCTCTACATGATGTCTTCCATGTTTCCATGTTGAGGAAGTACGAGCCAGATCCGTCATGTGCTTAGAGCCGACGAAGTTGAGCTAGATCAGTCGTTGAGCTACCAGGAATATCCCTTGCAGATCCTTGGCAGATAAGAGAAACAATTGAGGAATAAAACCATTCCGTTGGTGATGGTGCAGTGGAGCAAACATGGCAGGGAAGAGGCTACTTGGGAGCTGGAGGAAAAGATGCAGCGAGATTGGCCGCATCTGTTTGAATAGCTGTTGAGATTCCAGCAGTTGTACCTTTTGTTTGTAATTCTTCCCTAGTTGTTGTTAATTGTTTGCTCAGTTATCTTGAACTCTTGGCCTTGTGTTAGGTAGCTTTTTGTTTTGGTTTCTGTTGCTGTATTGTGCTTTCAGAATTGTTGTTGTTTGATTTCGAGGACGAAATCCTTTTTAGGGGGGGAGAAATGTGAGACCTGGATTTAATGTTAGATTAATCGGTTTTAAGAATTTTGGAAGTTTTCGTAATTTTGGTATTTGTGAGTTAGCAGCTGGTCGGTAGTAGAAAAACCAGTAGCAGAATGTATTTGTATCGCGGGAGATCGAAACGCCGTCGTTTTGCGTTGAGTAACCAGTCGTTGGCAAAGTCTGCTAGCAGATGGTATCTTAGGCGTGCGTTGGGTTGGATCTGCCAGCAGCAACGCTTACGTGGATTCAGCAGAGAGCGCTAAGGAACTTCAAAACAGCGACGTTTTGTGAGGTATCTGCTGGGTGATATCTGTTAGCAGCAAGTTCCTGTAGCGGGTGCAAAACGCCGTAGTTTGGATTAGTGAAGGCGACGTCGTTTTGGTTAGCGCTAGGGGACCAGTCGTTGCATTTGTGTAGTTCAGCAGATTTGCTGACGTGTGCGAAACTACGTCGTTTTATTTAATTGGAACGTTGCATTTTGGTTGTTGCGTCTGGTAACCAGTCTATGGTTTTAGGTGACCAGCTGTTGGCAGATATGATGACGTAAGCTGTGCGACGTCGTTTAGTTAAGTAGATGCGACACCGTTTTGCTTAGCGTTTTTTGAGAAATTCAGCAGTTGGATGGTCTTCGACTGTTGGTTGAATGAACAGTGTGTCGATTGGTTTTTTCCGTGGGATCTGTTATCAGCAGTTGAGAAGTGTATATATATTGGAAGACTTGGTCTTCGATTGGTTTATTAGATTCCCATACTTAGCGAAATATTCTCCCGATTGTTGTTCTTCGCTTTGAACCCTAGGTTACTGTTCACCGTGAGTTTCTCCGGCGAATTCCCATCGTTTCCGGCCACCGTTTGGTACGTTCAAGGTAGCGTCGGACTCCTCTCGAGAAGCTCTTCCATTCCATACCACTTTTGGAGGCCGTCGTTGGCTGGTTGTGGATCGCGAAGCTACTGTCTTCGGCCGTGTGTTTGTGCGTTCAGGTAGCCTTCCGATTTGGTGATGAGATTTGTTCCTAGCCTAGAATTGAGCTTCCTATTGAGTTGTGGTATAGGATGATAGCTGGTTGAGTGGGTAACTCCCAGCCGTGCTTTCTGTGTATTAGCGCCCCTGTGATTTATGCCCTATGTGCTTCGACAGGTTGCAATCCAGATTTCTCGGGACCTTGTTGTAGTATTTGTCGCACAGGAAGTAAGGTACGGATTTGGAGCTTGTAAATCAGCATGTTTATGGCTTGGATGAATTGTGGTTGCTGGTTTATGGGATGACCGTGCCTAGTTGATGTCCTGATTGAGGACTGTGTGTGCTTATTGTGTTTAATTGCTGTGTTGAATATGTTTATACGCTTGTATTCCAGCATGTTGCATACACGCATGTCATTCCTTTCAACTGTTGCAGCCATTGCCTTGTTTCGTTGTTGTTGCTCTATTGTACCAGGATGCGAGGGCGAGCGGTGATTCCGCACTCTCATCTCCCTGCTGGGATTTGTTAGCCCCTATGCGTCGTTTGGCTAACTACCACAGTTCATAGGTTGGGCAACGGCAGGTTGAGCGATTGGTGCATCTGGTATTGGTGGGCGAGTAGGGGTGAGTGGGTAGCTCCCACATGTCCTACACTCACCATGGCCACTCTGATTCTATTGCAGATTTCATTGAGCTATGCATTGCGTTCTTTGGCTCCTTTCCTTGGTTGTAGCCTTCGGCTGTTGTCCCGCATCTCATGCATCTCCGTACTGGGGTTTGACCCCATGTCCCTCTGGGGCTTAGTTTGTTTTCCTTGCTTGTTGTGTTGTCCAGGTTACACAGCTGGTCGTGGAGCTAACCCAGCTGGTGGCGCCCCAGGAGGTGGTTAGAGTTTCCCAGTAGCGTATAGCATATATTTATGTATCAGTACTGTTAGCCAGGGGATGCCCTGTGCTTGGTGGTTGTATCTGTTGTTGGAGTCTGATACTTGTGTTGATGCTATACTGTTTTACTTGGCTGGTTTTGCAACTGGGATTATATTTTGCGTATCACTAGTATTTTAAATTATATTATTTTAAACCGTTAGGGCAAAAGCGAAAATTTTACCCACTTTTTAATAGCTTCCGCATGTGTTTTATGATTTTACTCTGTTATGAGCACGAGGCCTGACAGTTTTGGGATTAAGCCTTTTATTTTAATTAAAACAAGTTGGAGGGGTCTTTTTGTACACTTCTCATTCACTCACCTCCCCTAATTCTAAAATCAGCCGACTTCAGCCTTCCTTCCCCCATAGGTGGCCGAAATTTTCAGATTTTTGGTTGGAATTCGAAGGTGTTTGGTCTAATCCATTGTCCTCCGCTCCGGTAACGCGTATCTCTACTCCCTTCTCCGATCAAGGCATGTTGTATTCTTATTTTCTCACAATTTAGATCATAATACATTGTTTTATAAAGGTTTTGCATGATCTTTATGTGAATTGTTTAGATCTATCATGTGTTGTTTGAGATCCATGCATACATCACGGTTTTGATACTCTTTTGATTCGTTTCTTGTTCTAACTCGGTTTTGGTTGGTTCAAGGACTTGGGGACCGGTTCATGGAAGCCTTGGGGTGGTCCTAGGCTTAGGAGAGGGTGGCTCGACCCCTTGGTCGAGCCAAAGGGCGTCGATCATTTGTGGAGAAGTGGACGTGTGCACGGTGTGAGGCCATGTGCATGCCGCTTCTTGGGAGCCGTCGTGTGAGTTGGTTCAGCCATGGTTCGAGCCGTGGCTTGGACCATGGTTGGGGCTGGACCTGGGGAAGATGCTGTCAGAGTGGCTCCGGCCAAAGGTGGCCGGAGGTGGAGGGCCGAAGGGCGCAAAGATGCTGGTCGCGCGTAGGGGGCGGCGGCGGCTAGGGTAGTTGGGTGATGGGCTTGGGCCGGTTCGGTTGGGCCGATGGGTCGGTTCAATCGGGTCGGGTCGAGTTGGTCAAGTGTCGAGTCAAATATTTTAAGTCCGGTCCGAGTTATTTTAATTATGGGCCGGGTAATTTTATTTAAAGTCCAAGTCATTTTATCGAGTCAAGTCAAACATTTTTTAAGTCAAAATTATTCTTTGTCAAAATGATTTTTGGGTCAATGATTTTAAGTCAAAAGTTATTTAAGTTGTTAAATTTTTTTAAGTAATTTGGATTTTAAGTCAAATTGTTAGATTTTGGGCCGTTATTTTAAATGAGTTTTAAGTCTGTTTGACAGTGTTGGGCGAGTTTTTCAAATGATTTTAAAGGGGTGATTCTTTGTTGTTGGGCCAAGTTTGAGTTGGGTTTAGTATTATTTTAAGTTTAGTTGAGGCTAGGCTTTGGGAGTTAGTGGACCAGTCGCTTGAACCAGTCCTTGACCGGGCCGAGGAAATGTAAAGGCCCATGAATAGATAAGATATTATATACGTAGTATGCTATGTAATTGAGTATGAAATGTTCCGAGTCTTTCAAATTATTTTAAAGGGGTGATTCTTTGTTGTTGGGCCAATTTTGAGTTGGGTTTAGTATTATTTTAAGTTTAGTTGAGGCTTTGGGCTTAGAGTTAGTGGGCCAGTCGCTTGACCAATCCTTGACCGGGCCGAGGAAATGTAAAGGCCCATGAATATATATTTAATTATATACGTAGTATGCTATGTAATTGAGTGTGAAATGTTTGAAGGAAATTAAATATATATTTATGGGCCAAGCTTTTTAAATTTGCATGATTTTTATGAAATGCATGCATCATGAAAGTTTTGTGAAATGTTAAGGCATGAAGGAAAAATATTTTGAGGGATTGAAGTGATGTGGGGCAAAATTTAATGATGGGAGTTAGCCGGGCCGGGCCCGGGGATCCCCTGTTTTAATGTATGAGCTTATGGATCCATGTGTGACATCATGGTGAAGTGGCAGCACAGAGGTGTGACATATAGGGATCCCGAGGTAAGGTCGGGTGAACCACACCGCCGCGTACGTTGGTTTATGGATTGATCAATCGATTATGGCTCACACTTCATGGATACGACTCGCATGTTCTTTTAAGTTATGTTATGTTTATGCCATGCCTTAATATATATATGTTATACGATGGATGTATGACCGCATTATGATTCATTGTTTTAAGATCTTTCACGCACGCACATCATGAAATTATGTTCCTTTACGTATGTGCCTGCATGTGGTATTATTATATGTACTTTGTTATTATCAAATAGAGTATGCTGGGCCTTTAGGGTCACTAGGTTTAAATGGTGCAGGTGAGCATGATGCTGATTTTATTCCGACTGGAGGTGAGGACCTCTGATGCTCCGCTGCGGCTGTTACCCCGTGACCACTCAGTTATTTTATGCCATTGCTTTTAAACATGTTCAGTTTTCCACAACAGTTTTAAATACTCTGATAATATGTTAGTTTGTGCGATGTGGATTGGGGATACTTTGCAGTTAGTTTTAAACGGATGTTGAGATGATATTTTCAATTGCTTTAAAGTTATGGTTTTTTTTTATTTATAACTTTTATTAAATGTTTATTCCACATCTGCTTTTAAAAAAAAATTTTATTTTAGAGGTTTAGTGCGTTTCAGGTATGCCATGCAGCCTGACCACCTCTCGGATGTAAAGCTCTGACTGCGTCAGGATGAAAGTAGTCTTCACCGGTAAGAACTGCGCTGACTTGGTGAGTCTGTCCACAATCACCCATATAGCCGTGAACCCTCTGGGACTCCTAGGCAATCCAACCACGAAATCCATCGTAATATGCTCCCACTTCCACTCAGGAATGGGAAGAGGTTGCAACAACCCTGTCGATCGTTGATGCTCTGCCTTGACCTGCTGACAAGTCAAGCACTCAGACACGAATCTCCCTATGTTCTTCTTCATCCCTGGCCACCAATACAAAGTCTGTAAATCTCGGTACATCTTCGTACTCCCTGGGTGGATGGAGTACGTCGATGCATGAGCCTCAGATAAGATCTCGGCTCTCAACTGTCCCGTGCTCGACACCCACATACGGCCTCTGAAACGGACTATCCCATCCTCAACAGTATACAGACCTCGTCCTCTGTCCTCATCACGCTGCCTCCACTGCTGTAACTGCTCATCGGAGGCCTGCCCCTCTCTGATCCGCTCTCGATGAGTCGGCTGAATGGTGAGCGCTACTAAACTCGACGCACAGCCTCCTGAATAGATCTCTAGGCCGAATCTCTGAATCTCAGTCTGTAGTGGCCTCTCAACAGACAAACACGCCACTACTGCAGTCTTCCGGCTCAAAGAGTCTGCCACTACATTAGCCTTACCCGGATGGTAGCTGATGCCACAGTCATAGTCCTTCACCAACTCTAACCATCTGCGCTGCCTCATGTTCAGCTCCTTTTGGGTGAATAAGTACTTGAGGCTCTTGTGATCACTGAATATCTGACACTTCTCGTCGTACAACTAGTGCCTCCAAATCTTCAGCGCAAACACTACTGTTGCAAGCTCCAAATCATGCATTGGATAATTCAGCTCATAACTCTTCAGCTGCCTCGACGCATATGCAATAACCTTACCACCCTGCATCAGAACTGCACCCAAACCTCTCAGAGAAGCATCTGTATAAACCACAAACTCCTCGTGGTCCACTAGCATAGCTAATACTGGTGCTGAAGTAAGGGCCTCCTTCAGCTGATCAAAACTCCTCTGACACTCGGGACTCCATACATACTTTGCATTCTTCTTGGCCAAGGATGTCAAGGGCATTGAAATAGAAGATAAGCCACAGCTGATCAAAACTCCTCTAGACACTCGGGACTCCATACATACTTTGCATTCTTCTTGGCCAAGGATGTCAAGGGCATTGAAATAGAAGATAAGCCATTGATAAACTTGCGATAATAACCTGCCAAGCCTAAGAAACTGCGAATCTCCGCTGCATTCCTCGGAATCCCCCAGTTCTGCACTGCCTCCACCTTCG
This sequence comes from Dorcoceras hygrometricum, assembly GCA_001598015.1. Lineage (NCBI taxonomy): Eukaryota > Viridiplantae > Streptophyta > Magnoliopsida > Lamiales > Gesneriaceae > Dorcoceras > Dorcoceras hygrometricum. Next base: position 12,845 of record KQ986776.1, read on the forward strand.
CTGGGTCAACAGAAATCCCATCTCTCCACACATTATGCCCTAAGAATGCCACCTGCTCCAGCCAAAACTCGCACTTACTGAACTTGGCATACAATCTATGCTCCCTCAAAGTCTGCAGAGCTGTCTGCAAGTGCTGCCTATGCTCCTCCAAGCTCCTCGAATAGACTAGGATGTCATCGATGAACACAATGATGAACTGGTCTAGATACTGCCTGAATACCCTGTTCATCAGATCCATGAAAATCGCTGGGGCATTCGTCAGGCCAAACGACATCACCAAGAACTCGTAGTGGCCGTAGCGTGTCCTAAAAGCAGTCTTGGACACGTCCGCCTCTCTAACCCTCAATTGATGGTAGCCAGATCTCAGATCAATCTTCGATATTACCGAAGCTCCCTGCAACTGAGCAAATAAATCCTCAATCCTCGGGAGTGGATACTTATTCTTCAGTGTGACTCTGTTCAGCTCCTGGTAGTCGATGCACAATCTCATGCTGCCATCCTTCTTCTTCACAAACAACACTGGCGCGCCCCAAGGGGAAAAGCTAGGGCGAATGAACCCCTTATTGAGCAACTCCTGGATCTGCTCCTTCAGCTCCTTCATCTCTGTACGAGCCAATCGATATAAATCCTCAATCCTCGGGAGTGGATACTTATTCTTCAGTGTGACTCTGTTCAGCTCCTGGTAGTCGATGCACAATCTCATGCTGCCATCCTTCTTCTTCACAAACAACACTGGCGCGCCCAAGGGGAAAAGCTAGGGCGAATGAACCCCTTATTGAGCAACTCCTGGATCTGCTCCTTCAGCTCCTTCATCTCTGTACGAGCCAATCGATAAGGTGCCTTAGAGATAGGCACTGTCCCTGGCATCAGCTCAATAGAAAACTCCACATCTTGCTCCGGTGGAACTCCCACTACATCATCAGGAAAGACATCTGTATAATCCCTGACTCCCTCCACATCAGATAGTGAAGGGCCTGCTGAAATCCAGAAGCGGTAACGCTGGCCAAGAATGCCTGACATCCATGCTCAACTAGCTTCCTGGCCTGAAGGAATATAAACCTGGGCTTCCGCGGCCTCCTAGCTGCCTCAAATAAGAAGGTCTCCTGCCCTGGCGGTCTGATAGACACTGTCCTCCACTGAAAATCAATCACTGCTCCAAACTCCGTCAGCCAATCCATGCCTAGGATGAGGTCGAATCCTATCATCGGAAAAACGACCAGATCTGCTCTAACTGCACGATACTCAAACATCATCGTCAGACCCTGCACGATGTTGGTCGTCGTCAACTCCTCTCCTGACGGAACCGTCATGGCGAGAGCTACACCCATGCTCTCCAGAACAATACCCATCCTCTGTGTGAACGCACTCAAAATAAACGAGTGGGTCGCCCCTGAGTCTAGAAAAGCGAGTGTAGTGACACCAAGCACATGAATCTCGCCTGAAACAGAAACGTCGCACTGGTACGCGTTTACGGTCATACTAAATCCCAAAAAGCAGTTTAGATACCTAATACAGTTCTAAGTTCGCTATCCCTATCCGTCAAAGTTCTCAAGGTAAGTCCTAGAAGATCTAACAGTTCCCACTTATGTTCACCTAACAATTAAGTTAACAAATTCCTAGCAGTGCTCTATCTAGCATGCAATTCTAAAACACCAAGATAGCACACAACAAGGTACGGAAATCTAAAAGGGAATACCTGTAAGTAAAGTCGTGTCAGGATCCGCAGCCTCTGCCTGCATCACGAAAACACGACCAGTAGACTGCACCCTCTGGGGGCAATTTATAGCGACATGCCCCGGCTCCTTGCAGTGGAAACATCGGCTTGAACCCGCCATGCACTACCCTGGATGATTCTTCTGGCACGTCGGATACACTCCAGGTCTAGGGGCAGTAGCCCCCTGCTGCTGTGGTCTCGGCTGACCCTGTGGCCTCTGCTGGCCCTGAGGTCTCTGTTGGCCCTGAGGCCTCTGCTGGCCCTGAGGCCTCTACTGCTGCTGGCCCTGCTGAGATGGGCCCTTAGAAGGCCCCTGAAAAGGTCTCTTCGCTGGTGGCTGCGAAGACTGGCCCCTAATGGGCTGCTGCATCTGGCGCTTCCTCTGGTAATCCTCCCTCATATCCGGCCTCTCTCAGACCGGTAAGCCCTGTTCACTACCGCCATATAAGTCTCCACGTCCGCCAGGTTGACATCGTGGCGGATGTCAGGTCGCAGTCCATCAGTAAACTGCCTCAACTTCTCACTCTCAACTGTAGCAATCGAGGGTACAAAGGTACAACCTCGCTCAAACTGCCTCACATAATCAGCAACTGTCTTGTCTCCCTGGCGGAGACTCATAAACTCCCGAATCAGCTAGCTCCGGGCATCCACTGTAAAATATTTCTCGAAGAAGACTTTCTTGAACTCGCACCATGACAGGCTCTCCAGAAACAGTCCAATCACTGCGCCTTTACACCATAGAGCGGCGTCTCCCTTCAGCATGAAAATAGCACAACGGACCTGTTAGGATCAAGCGCTTACCACTAGGCCAAAAGATATAGCTGTTAGCCAAGGTGCAACTTTATTTCCTTATAATGTGGCAGCACAGAGTGCACCTATTATGTGCGTTAGGGTTGGGCTGTTAGGCCAATGAGTCAGGGGAGATGCGTGTCTAACTGCTGGTGCTGTCTCAATTCCCTTAGAGATCAGTCTTACCATTCCCCTACCGTCGGCCCTATCCCCAGCAGAGATAGTATTACCCGTTAAGATCTGGCATCACACTTTTACAGCCCACATGGCCAACCAGATCAAGAGGCGCAACGTCAGCAGCTTGACGTACGAGAACTTCCCAGGAGGTCGCCCATCCCAGCACTGTTCTCACCCCTGCACGCTTAACTCAACAATCCCCCCCCAAAAAAGTATGGCCAATGAGTCAGGGAAGATGCGTGTCTAACTGCTGGTGCTGTCTCAATTCCCTTAGAGATCAGTCTTACCCTTCCCCTACCGTCGACCCTATCCCCAGCAGAGATAGTATTACCCGTTAAGATCTGGCATCATACTTTTACAGCCCACATGGCCAACCAGATCAAGCGGCGCAATGTCAGCAGCTTGACGTACGAGAACTTCCCAGGAGGTCACCCATCCCAGTAATGTTCTCACCCCTGCACGCTTAACTCAACAGGACCTTGTCGGCGTCCGCTAGACCCATGTAGTCATAGATAGTCTCCATGGATCGGATCCACTCCTCAGCAACAAGTGGATCGGTGGTGCCAACAAACTCCTTAGGTCCCTGCTTGCGGAACCTCTCTACAACGTCCTCCTCATGCGACTTCCCGGGTCGCTGTGACTGACGCTCTAGCAGTCTGGTAATCCCATCTAGCATGTCCATGCTAGCTCTCTCATACGGAGTGCCTGAGGTGGTGGGGGAGGAGGAGGAGGTGTAGCATCATCCTGTTGGGTCCTAGCACATCTGGGAGGCATTGTTCTGATACACCAAAATCTTATCACGTAAATCTAAGTGCATGACTAAGCGTCTAGTTTTAAAATTCTAAGGCCAAAACTCATGCATATCTAAAACACGTGCAACATGCAATCATAAACATAAATCGTAAAACTAAAAAACTCACAGACTGGTAGTGCGACTTCCGAGCTCACGCAGTAGGCAAGTACCCCACCAGAACCACCGCTCCGATACCAACTGAAACAAACCAGACTCTAGAATTTTTTTTTAACATGTGCGGAAAACTTAGCTTAAAGTGTGGCTTGTTCCCTTCTAAAACATTTCGAAATCATTTTCTCCAAAATACATTTAAACATTAATAAAGAAATATTTAAAAACGTTAAAACATTCAAAACGGAATAAAATCACTGCGTAAAAGTACTGAAAGTAAACATGTTTAAAAAACAATATCTAAACTGTATCAACTCAAAATAACACTGATGCGGTCAAGGGGTACCGCTGCAACAGGCGCTCAGATGTCTTCACCGCCAGTCGGTGTAAACTCATCAACAGGGTCATCACCTGCACCATTTAAACCTAGTGAGCCTAGAGGCTCAGCATGCTCTATCGTATATCATAACAAAGTACATACTAATAAAATCGCATGCAAGCACATACTTATATTAAAATAACGTTAAAAACATGAATGCGTGCATGATCTTAAAACATTGTTTCATACATTTCATATCACAACATATCATATAACATATAAGGCATGTCATGACGTAACATGAAAAACATATGAGTCGTATCCTGAAGTGTGACTGAAGTCGATTGATCAATCTATAAACCAACATACGCGACGGTGTGGTTCACCCCGATATCACACGAGGATCCCTGTATGTGTAACGCCCCAGATTTAATGACTGCCCCCACTGTACCAACACTGATCTTTTCAACGTGTTTTATCCTCACTCGCATGCACCTTGAGAAACTTCCCAGAGGGTCACCCATCTCAAAATTGTCCCAAGTCAAGTACGCTTAACTTTGGAGTTCTTAAGTGATGAGCTCCCGAAAAGAAGATGCACCTTGTTGGTATGAGTAGTACCAATTAAATCTGATAAGCCTACCTCAACTAACCTCAACTAACCTCAACTACATCTATTAATTTCATCCCTCTCATTCCGGTGTGGGATCGGTTCATTCATGTGCCCCTTCGCCTCTACAAGCCTGTCAAGAGCTGCTCATTGTCCGTGCAACCTCTGGCACCGACGATCACTCCCCGGTACCAATTAAATCTGATAAGCCTACCTCAACTAACCTCAACTAACCTCAACTACATCTATAATTTCGTAGTCTCGTAATCCCTCTCATTTCGGTGTGGGATCGGTTCATTCATGTGCCCATTCGCCTCTAGAAGCCTGCCAGGAGCCGCTCATTGTCCGTGCAACCTCTGGCACCGACGATCACTCCCCGACCTCTTTTGAGCCCCGGACCTCACATGACCACCAGCTTCCGCTTGGTTCGTCCTCAAACCACACCGTACTAAGAGAGGTCGGCTCTGATACCATCTGTAACGCCCAAAATTTAATGACTGCCCCAACTGTACCAACACTGATCTTTTCAACGTGTTTTGTCCTCACTCGTACGCACCCTGAGAAACTTCCCAGAGGGTCACCCATCCCAAAATTGTCCCAAGTCAAGCACGCTTAACTTTGGAGTTCTTAAGTGACGAGCTCCCGAAAAGAAGATGCACCTTGTTGGTATGAGTAGTGTGAGACCTGGAATTGTGTTTAAGATTAATTGTTGAATTAATCAGATTTTAGAGATTTTTGGTGGTTCAGATCTCTGTTTGGAAGTTTGGTTGGTATTTTCGGGTCAGATTTTGTATTTTAAGCAATTCTGAAAGTTTTCGTATTTTTGAGATTTTGGGTAAAAGCTGGTTTTGTGAGCTAGCAGCTGGTCGGTGGCGAAAACAGTAGTAGCGCGTAATTGTAACGCGGGAGATCAAACGCCGTCGTTTTAGTGAAGTCTGGATGCGTTGTGTTAAGTGAAAGCTGGTAGCGTGTTTGTATCCAGCTGCTGCCTTATTTCGTGTATTGAGGGCAAAACGACAGTGTTTCGCTAAGTTGGCGCGACGTAGTTTGGATGTTGAGACTGGTGCCAGCTGCGAGGATTTGTTCGCGTGTGTGTGTTGACTGGTTGTCCAGCTAAGAGCAGATGTCAACGCGGGTCAACGCTCCTGTAGCTTGCGTCTGGATAACCAGCTTTTGGCGGAAAGTATTACATAAGCTATGCGACACCGTTTTAATTAGTTGCAACGCTGCGTTTTAGATGTCATGATTGGTACCAGATTTTGGAAGGATTTCATGTGAGAGAAACCAGCCGATGGTTTTAGGCGACCAGCTGATGGCAGATATGATGACGTAATCGGTGCGACGTCGTTTTGTTAAGTTGCTGCGACATCGTTTTGATTCACGTTGTTTGAGAATTCGGTAGTTGGTTCTTTGCATCTGCTGGTTGTAGTGTGCCTGCTGGTTATGTCGGTGGACTTTTAAATCATATTCCAACCGTTGTGGGATTTATATATAAGGAAGACTTGGTCTTCTATTTGAGATATCAGATCCCATACTTAGCGATATTTTTCCCCGATTGTGTTCTTCTCTTCGAACCCTAGGTTACTGTTCACCGTTGATTTTTTCCGATGATTCCCGTCGTTTCCGGCCATTGTTTGATGCGTGCGAGGTAGCGTTGGACTCCTCTCGAGAAGCTCTTCCTTTCTATACCATTCTTGGAGGCTGTTGTTGGCTAGAGCGAGATCGCGAAGTTGCTGCCTTCGACCGTGTGTTGCGTCTTTGAGGTAGAACTTCGAATTGTTGTTGAGATCTTAGTATTAGCCTTTGTTTAAGCTTCCTGTTAGTAGTATTGTTGGAATCAGTAGCTGGTTGAGTGTGTGTAACTCCCAGCGTGCTTTTTGTGTATTAGTGTCCCTTGGGAATATTGTCCTGTGTGTTTCGACATGTTCGAATTCAGATTTCTCGGGACCTTTGATTGTGGTAATTTTGCGAAGAATTAAGGTACGGATTGGAGCTTGTAATACATCGATGTTATGGCTTGGATAATTTGTGAGATGACTATTGCTGGCTGCTGTTTTGTGAGATGACTGTTGGTTATGTGGTGTATACGTGCTGATGCTGCTATTGTTTCGCATATGTTTATATGCTTGTTATTCCAGCATGTTGCATACACGCATTTGCATCTCCGTTCAACTTTTGCAGCCATTGCTTCGTTGTTGTTGTTCTGTTTACTTACCAGGATGCGAGGGCGAGCGGTGATTCCGCACTCTCATTTCCCCTATGCGCCGAGTGGCTAGCTACCACAGTTCATAGGTGGGGTTGTTGATGCATCTGGTAAGGGTGAGCGAGTAGGGGTGAGTGGGTAGCACCCACATGTCCTACACTCACCGTGGCCACATATTCTGTTGCAGATTCCATTGAGCTGTTGTTTCTTTCCTCATGTATAGCATCTGCATTTTATTCATGCTGTTTACTGTTGTTTATAGTTGCTCTCTGTACTGGGGTTTGACCCCATGTCCCTCTGGGGCTTGGTTTGTTTTCCTTGCCTGTTGTGTTGTCCAGGTTACTCAGCTGGTCGTGGATCTAGCCTAGCTGGAGGTGCCCCAGGAGGTGGTTAGAGTATCCCAGTAGCGTATAACATATTTATATGTATCGGTCCAGTTAGCCGGGGAGATGCCCTGTGCTTCGTTGGTGTATTTGATTATTGGAGTCTGATACTTGTTTTATGCTATACTGTTATTGTTGTTGTGATTTTCGTAAACTGGGATTATATTTGAGTATCGTAGTATTTTAATGTATATGTTTTAAACCGTCAGGCCCAAACGCGAAAATTTTACCCGCTTTTTGATAGCTTCCGCATGTGTTATGGTGTTTTTACTCTGTTTAGAGCACGAGACCTGACATTTTTTGTATCAGAGCTTAAGCTGGGATAAGCTCAATTTCTTTGATCACACTCGAGTCTAGGCACAGTGTTGTGTGTTGCATTTTCTTGACTATGTGACTACGTGCTGCATATTTCTATGTTATATGCTATCTATGTCGTATCTGTTCTGTTTTGCTTGATCCTGTTGAGTGTTTTCGTAGATGCCGCCTAGACATCATGGTAGAGGTAGGGGGCAGTTTGAGGAATGAGCAGGACAGAATGAGGATAGGCGTAGTGCCCGTAGTCATACTCGTGTTAGCAACGAGGAGGAAGATGAGATTACGGCACCTCCTATGGAGAGGATGGATGTCGTGATAGCACGGTTTCAGAGGATGAACCCTCCATTCTTTAAAGGTAATGAGTCCAGTGAGGATGCGGACTCGTGACTCCGCAACATTATTGGTCTTATCGATCGGGTGCAGTATGATGATGATCTTTGGCTGAGTTTAGCGACCCTATTGATTAGGAAGGCTGCAGAGCGCTGGTGGCGAGGCGCTTCGAGTACCTTGTTGGAGTTCGGTGTTGGGATCTCTTGGGACAGTTTCTGCGAGACCTTCCGACAGGAGTATGTACCCGAGTCTTATGTGAACGCCCGAGAGCGGGAGTTCGACCATCTGGAGCAGGGTTCCATGACTGTTTGGGAGTATGCTAGGAAGTTCTCTTCTCTGTTGGCGTACGTTCCCCATGTCTCTGGCCGGGAGAGGGCCAAGCGGACTCGATTTCTTGAGGGCTTGAATGAAGAGTTGTATCAGATGGTTTTGACTAGTAAGCCCAAGACTTACGCTGAGGCTGTGGACAGTGCCATCGACATTGAGGAAGGTTTGCGTAGTCGTCGTGCTCGTAGGCAGCAGGCAACGCCGGGTGGTCGTCCTGCTATTCAGGGAGCGCGGTATTCACAGTCCTCCCAGTCAGCCTATCAGCCCCACCAGCAGCAGCAGCCACAGGTGGCTCAGCAGTCTGGCCGTCAGAGGTTTCGACCCCGAGGTCAGCAGTTCAAGAAGAAGTCGGGTTCTGGATCTTCTGGTTCAGGCAGCTCGAGTAGCAGCGGTTCTCGGGCTGAGTTTTGTGGTTTTTGCGGTGGAAAGCATCCATCTACGCAGTGTGTTGGTGTGCAGGGCTCCTGCAACCTTTGTGGTCAGTACGGGCATTTTACTAGAGTGTGTCCGTCAGCTAGATCACAACAGACCGCGGCCCAGCCTTAGGGTCGAGGAGGTCAGTCTTGGGGTCGTTCCGCTCAGTTTCCGCAGCCCCGATTAGGTGAGACTCAGTTTAGGCCATTTCAGCAGCCTGGTCCGTCGCGGTTCGGACAATCGTCTCAGCATTTTTTCTCTGGACCTCAGCATGCTCAGGTTAACGCCATTACGAGGGAGCAGGCCGAGGAGACACCGAGTCGGGTGATCGCAGGTACTTGTCTTCTTTTTGATTTTCTTGCGCGTGTGCGTTTGACACCGGTGCATCGCATTCGTTTATTTCTGATTCGTTTGTTGTTGAGCATGGTCTGTGTACCATCTCTTTGCGCGATGCCGTTTCTGTTTCTACCCCTGGTGGTGTGAGCCTGTTCTCCCAGGAGGATTTGTTGGATGGCGTGTTGCGGTTTGGTGAGCATGTCCTGTTAGCGAACTTGATCCGTTTGATGCTTTGGGATTTCGATTGCATAGTTGGGATGGATGTGCTGTCCAACTATAGGGCCTCCGTGGACTGCTTCCATGGGATTGTGCGCTTTAGGCCTTTTTCTGGCGAGAAGTGGGACTTCTACGGCCAGGATTCTAGATCAAAGATCCCGTTGGTCTCAGCGATGGAGATGTTTAACTTGTTGTCTTTGGGGAATGCTGGCTTTATGATCTACGCTTTGGATGCGTCTTCTTCTTCCCGTGTTCAGCTCAGTGATGTTCCCGTGGTGCGACATTTCCCGGATGTGTTTCCGAAGGAGATTCCTGGTTTTCCTCCGAGGTGGGAGATTGAATTCAACATAGAGCTGGTGCCTGGCACAGCTCCGATTTCGCGTGCTCCTTATCGTCTGGCGCCTACGGAGTTGAGAGAACTCAAGGTGCAGTTAGATGATTTGCTGGAGAAAGGTTTTATTCATCCTAGTATGTCACCGTGGGGAGCGCCCATACTGTTTGTGAAGAAGAAGGATGGCTCAATGCGGATGTGCATTGATTTCCGCCAGTTGAACAAAGCCACTGTGAAGAACAAGTACCCGTTACCGAGAATCGATGATCTGTTTGATCAGTTGCAAGGTTCTGAAATATTATAAGATTGATCTTCGTTCAGGGTACCATCAGCTGAGAGTGAGAGAACAAGATGTCGCGAAGACTGCTTTTCGTACCAGGTACGAGCATTTCGAGTTTTTGGTGATGCCGTTTGGATTGACTAATGCCCCTGCAGTCTTTATGGATTTGATGAACCGAGTTTTCCGCGAGTTTATTGATCAGTTTGTGATCGTGTTCATCGATGACATCTTAGTTTATTCGAAGACTCCTTTGGAGCACAAGGAGCATTTGCGTATTGTCCTTCAGACGCTGAGAGACCAGCAGTTGTATGCAAAGTTTTCCAAGTGCGAGTTCTGGTTGGATCGCGTCGTATTCTTGGGACATGTGATTTCAGCCGAGGGGATTTTAGTGGATCCTAGCAAGGTTGATGCCGTTCTGAACTGGGAGCATCCCAGGAATGTTTCCGAGATTCGTAGTTTCTTTGGGCTGGCTGGCTATTATCGTCTTTCATTGAGGAATTCTCAAGTATAGCAAAGTCGATGACTCAATTAACTCAGAAGGACAAGCATTTTGTTTGGACTGAGCAGTGCGAGAATGCCTTTCAACTGCTTAAAGAGAAACCGACTACTGCTCCTGTGTTGGCTCTGCCGTCTGGAACAGGTGGATTCGTTGTTTGCTCTGATGCTTCGTTTAATGGATTGGGTTGTGTTTTGATGCAGAATGGTCGAGTCATTGTGTATGCCTCACGGCAGTTGAAACCGCATGAGACTCATTTCCAGTCCATGATTTGGAGTTAGCAGCCGTGGTCTTCGCGTTGAAGATCTGGCGTCACTACCTGTATGGCGAACAGTTTGTGGTGTACTCCGACCACAAAAGTTTGCAGTATCTACAGCCTGACCTGAACATGAGACAGCGTCGGTGGAAGGAGCTGCTAAAGGACTTTGATTGTGAGATTAAATAACAGCCTGGGAAGTCGAACGTAGTGTCCGATGCTTTGAGCAGGAAGGCTAGTGAGATGCTTGCGTCGTTGTACATATCTAAGGATCAGGAGCATCTTAACACTACGGGTTGGAGATTCTACCCGGCTGAGGATTGCATTGTGGTTTCATCGTTCCAAGTGGAGCCACAGATTGTTTCGACTATTCGAGCAGCTCAAAGGACTGATCCGTCTATCCACGAGTTGAAGTTAAAGGTCAGGGCTGGCGAACTTGAGGACTATTCTGTCTCTTCCGATGGTTTTTTGCGTTTCCGGGGCAGGTTGGTTGTGTCCAATTTGATTGATTTGAAGGAGGAAATCCTTTGGGAAGCGCACTGTAGCAGACATAGTGTTCATCATGGTGCACGGAAGATGTACCATGCATTGAAGCCGCACTTCTGGTGGGCTGGCCTGAAGAGCGACGTTGCTGGTTTGTCGTTCGTTGTTTGAACTGTCAGATAGTTAAGGCCGAAAGGATAAGACCTGTTGGTCTGTTGCAGAGTTTGGAAGTGCCCCAATGGAATTGGGAGCACATTGTTATGGATTTTGTGACGCATCTGCCTCGTTCCAGCAGAGGATGCGATGCTATTTGGGTGGTTATAGACCGACTGTCAAAGTCTGCACATTTTATTCCCTATGGGATGACCTTCTCGTTGAAGAAGATGGCGAAGCTGTACGTTGATTTTGTTGTTAGACTGCACGATGTGCCCGTTTCGATCGTCTCTGACCGGGATCCGAGGTTTACTTCCAGGTTTTGAAAGAGTTTGCAAACAGCTTTGGGTACCAGATTGGCGATGAGTACAGCATATCACCCCCAGAAAGATGGCCAATCTGAGCGCACTATCCAGACGTTGGAAGATATGTTGCGAGATGTTGTATTGGATTTCGGAGGTAGCTGACAAGACGCGTTGTCTTTGATTGAGTTTTCGTACAATAACAGCTACCAAGTGACGATTGGCATGGCGCCGTTTGAGGCTTTGTATGGCAGGAAGTGCAGATCGTCAGTGTGTTGGGAAGAAGTGGGGAGAAGCAGCTGTCTGCCCCTGACTTTGTGCAGCAAATGAAAGATCATGTGGATCTTATTAGACAGCAGATGAAAGCTGCCCAGGATCGCCAAGCCAGTTATGCGAATAGGAGGCGTCGACCTCTTGAGTTTCAGGTTGGTGATCGTGTATTTCTCAAAGTTTCTCCGTTTCGCAGTGTGATGCGCTTTGGACGCAAGGGAAAGTTAGCCCCTCGTTACATCGGACCGTATGAGATTGTTGAGAGGATTGACCCTAGGAGGCGTCGACCTCTTGAGTTTCAGGTTGGTGATCGTGTATTTCTCAAAGTTTCTCCGTTTCGCAGTGTGATGCGCTTTGGACGCAAGGGAAAGTTAGCCCCTCGTTACATCGGACCGTATGAGATTGTTGAGAGGATTGACCCTTTAGCGTATCGGCTGTTGTTGCCGCCAGAGTTGTCTTCTCTACATGACGTCTTTCATGTTTCCATGTTGAGGAAGTATGAGCCAGATCCGTCTCATGTGCTTAAAACTGACGAGGTGGAGTTAAATCAGTCGTTGAGCTATCAAGAATATCCCTTGCAGATCCTAGGCAGAAAAGAGAAACAGTTGAGGAATAAAACCATTCCGTTGGTGATGGTGCAGTGGAGCAAACATGGTAGGGAAGAAGCTACTTGGGAACTGGAAGAGAAGATGCAGCGCGAGTGGCCGCATCTGTTTGAGTAGCTGTTGAGCTAGATTTCCAGTAGTTTGTAGCTTTTGGTTGTATTTCTTTCCTAGTTGTTGTTGAATGTTTGCTCAGTTATCTTGAACTCTTGACTTGTGTTAAGCGAAGTTCTGTTTTGGCTTGCTGTTGTTGAGTTGTATTTCCAGATTGTTATTTGATTTCGAGGACGAAATCCTTTTAAGAGGGGGAGAAATGTGAGACCTGGAATTGTGTTTAAGATTAATTGTTGAATTAATCGGATTCTAGAGATTTCTGGTGGTTCAGATCTATGTTTGGAAGTTTGATTGGTATTTTCAGGTCAGATTTTGTATTTTAAGAAATTCTGGAAGTTTTCGTATTTTTGAGATTTTGGGTAAAAGCTGGTTTTGTGAGCTAGCAGCTGGTGGGTGGCGAAAACCAGTCGTAGCGCGTAATTGTAACGCGGGAGATCAAACGCCGTCGTTTTAGTGAAGTGTGGATACATTGTGAAACGACTCGACTCACCGAAATATTTTCCTTTAAATATGAGGCAAATTTTTTTTTTTGGTTCACTATTCACGTGAACAGTACTATTCACGTGAATAGTACCCTCGATAGTTTTCCCACAAATCTTTGCAAAAATTAAACTTGATGCGACTAACAAAAAGAATTTTCAAATAATGTCATACCGCGATAAAGCGTATATTCCAAAAAAAATTTTCAAACAAATTAAATATCAAATTTTAAACTCTGACGAAATAAGAATTTATTTAAAAAAAATAATTCCTAAAGGAAAATATATCCTCAAAATTTACATACATCTCATAAAAAAAAATCTTTTGCGGAAGCTTAGAAGGTCTCGGGAGTGCGCCGCCAGTGTCCGAGCTCCTCAAACATCGTCGCCTCGAACCTCGTCATCAATCTCACCTGCACACAATCAGATCTAGTGAGCCTAGAGGCTCAGCAAACCAAACCTGGATAACAAGTACTAAATATACATCCATATGCATTAAAATAACAATAATAAAAATACATTTTTAAACTTCAACATCAGAACTTTAAAAGGACTTTAAAATATGAACTTTAAATCTTTAAACTATAAACTTTAAACATCATCATCAAAAAAAACTTTAAATAAGCTTCACACTCAAATCCTCAAACTATACGTCATGGCATGTAAATAATGTAAATCCTCAATAATAACATTTTAGGTGAAGTTTGCTCATTGATGCGACCCCTCTGTTCGCTTGATCAAGCTATAAACCATAGTACTAGGGTGGTATAGCTCTCGGACCTCATGCGCCGTAGTCACTATCCCTCTCTAGTATGGCTCTACGGACCTCATGCGCCGTAGTCACCATATTCCTCTACGTCTTGGTCACAACAACTCACATTCCTCAAAACAATTTTTTCTTCTTTTCATTTAAAACATCAAGCATCAAATATCATGCCATAAATCATCATAAAACTCATCATTTCATTTTACAAAGCTTGCTGCCCATAAACATGTCTATGATGCATTTGAAAATAAGTGAGGTTTTAGCCAAGATCAATCGGGATCGTCCTAAGCTTCTCGACGGGATACTCGGACACCCGAAGGTCTCGACGAGTCACCGGACAAGCCCAAAACTCACCACAACCAACCCGAGCCTAGGAAATAAAATTTTATACATCTTAAACATGTTTACAAGTCATAAAAACACTGCTTGGGAGCCTTCGGGGTACTGCTATAACCTCAACAATTTCAGCGCCACATGCTGCCTCTCATCGCGCCTTACACGTTACCGCATGACTTATAACTCGTGTATTCTCGACCTCCCATGACTTACAGCCCTTAACCTCAATGTGTGTGCTACTTATTCAACCTAGGGACTGATCAAGGACACCCAAATACGCTGCAGGAACCCTCAACCTCAAGCCATTCCTTACCGAACACCTCGACTCTAATGCCTTGCCCTCACTTCTTACCTTCCTATGACGGATGCCTATGCTGGTCTATGATGAAACCATAACTCAAACCTACTGCCCTAACATGTAACCATTGAACCAGAACCAAATCGAGACTTCAGCAGCAGCCTTGAACCAACAGCTGCCCCCAAATCCCCACGCTCATGCCTCGGCCATGCAGCTGCGCATAGCTCCTACGTTCTAGCTTCGGTCGTCCTAGGTTCCCATCTATTCCAGACCCCAACCAGGACCCTGAGGCTCCCCTATACGTCACTCTAGACCCCTCCTAATCCCACCAAATTCACGCACCCACAGAGATGGAGCAACGAGTCAGGAATGATCAACCTATCCCAACCAGCCGCAGCCTGCCTCATGCGGTGTCTCCCATATTCTCCCCTTGGCCGACCTGATCCTGCCTCTGTACCAGACCTAGACACACCTCTTAGCACCTCTCCCTCACCCTTGGATAGGCAGCAGCACCCCTCGGCAGACCCACCATAACAGAAACTTCAAAACAGCATACAAACGCAAGAAGGCATCCCATGAAGGAATGTGATGTGCAGAATTTTCAGAAACTTTTTCCCAGAATAAATCTCATTCATAAATAAATTCAAAACACACATATTATGATCTAATTGTGGCAGAAATAAAGGTTTAAAACTTGCCTTGGATGGAGAAATTTGAGATTAACCGTTACCGGAAGTGTTGGAATTGATCGGGAGCCGAATTTCCTTCAAGATTCTCTTTAAAACTCACGGCTGCCTTTGCTATGTAATTTGGAGGATTTTGTCGGCTGTTCACGTGAGGAATATAGGAGGAAGAAGGTTTAAGATACTAATTATTAGGTTAAGGTAGCTAATTTGTTCCAAATCGCAATTTGGCCCTCTAAGTTATAATTAAATTTCTAATTGTCTAAACTTACAAATATTAAATTTTCTACACACCATTTCATTCAATATATATTTGAAAATGAATGAAATTTTGGTATTATATAAAAAAATATGCTTACCCGCTCTTTTTCTCAAAAAGTCGCTTTCGTGAAAATAGCGTTCAAAATTCACATTTACCCAGTCGCTACTAAAAATTTAAATTTAAAATTAAAGAAATATTTTATTTTTCTCCTAAAATCTTTAGAACAAATTTTGAAATATTTTTAAAGTCACCTCTATCGTCCCCGATCATTCTTCCGTAGCCCGGCACCGGATAATCACCTGAAATCGAAAACCTCCAGAAACACATAAAAACTCAAAATAAACCACCAAAAATATTTTAAAACCTCAAATTATAATTGAATCATTTATCTCATGCATGTGGTTTACGTAAGCAGATCTCGGATGCTACACGTTGTGTTAAGTGAAAGCTGGTAGCGTGTTTGTATCCAGCTGCTGCCTTATTTCGTGTATTGAGGGCAAAACGACAGCGTTTCGCTAAGTTGGCGTGACGTCGTTTGGATGTTGCGACTGGTACCTGCTGCAAGGATTTGTTCGCGTGTGTGTGTCGACTGGTTGTCCAGCTGAGAGCAGATGTCAACGCGGGTCAACGCTCCTGTAGCTTGCGTCTGGATAACCAGCTGTTGGCGGAAAGTATTACGTAAGCTATGCGATGCCGTTTTAATTAGTTGCAACGCTGCGTTTTAGATGTCGCGACTGGTACCAGCTTTTGGAAGGATTTCACGCGAGAGAAACCAGCCGATGGTTTTAGGCGACCAGCTGATGGCAGATATGATGACGTAAGCGGTGCGACGTCGTTTTGTTAAGTCGCTGCAACATCGTTTTGATTAGCGTGGTTTGAGAATTCAGCAGTTGGTTCTTTGCATCTGCTGGTTGTAGTGTGCCTGCTGGTTATGTCGGTGGAATTTTAAATCAGAATCCATCCGTTGTGGGATTTATATATAAGCAAGACTTGGTCTCCGATTTGAGATATCAGATCCCATACTTAGTGAAATTCTCCAAATTGTCGACCTCTGTTTCTCGAACCCTAGTACTGTTCACCGTTGATTTTATCCAGTGATTCCTGTCGTTTTCGGCCATTTTTTGATGCGTGCGAGGTAGCGTTGGACTCCTCTCGAGAATCTCTTCCTTTCTATACCATTCTTGGAGGCTGTTGTTGTCTAGAGCGAGATCGCGAAGTTGCTGTCTTCGGCCGTGTGTTGCGTTGTTGAGGTAGAACTTCGAATTATTGTGGAGATCTTAGTCTTAGCCTTTGTTTAAGCTTCCTGTTAGTGGTATTGTTGGAATCAGTAGCTGGTGGAGTGTGTGTAACTCCCAGCGTGCTTTCTGTGTATTAGCGTCCCTTGAGA
>KQ986776.1:61448-76429 GCA_001598015.1 Dorcoceras hygrometricum
GGCTCATATTATTGGGGACGTTAAGGGGACCGTCCTTCACGACTCAACATTGATGAGTCATCTTGACACGTGATAGTAAACGACGTCATATTATTGGGCCCTTACTGGACGTGAGGTGAATACATGGAGGTTGCAATTGGAAACTACCTTTTGAGTGTCATGGTTGGCTGATATTATTCGGGACCATGATCGCTTGATTGGGCTCCGTGTACCCACTAAGGAAACTTGCTTTCCCGATTTCATTAGAGGGTGGTGAAATCGTTAAAATAGTTGGAGGGTAATTCATAGAACTAAACGACCTTGTTTTATGTCTTAGCGATTATTTTATATAGTTAGTGATGATTGTCTGTTTCCTTTTCAGTATTACTGCTTATATAATGTCTTCGATCAAAAACCCACTCGCTGCTATACTGGATAGCAACAAGTTCACCGGTCTGAACTACCAAGACTGGCTTCGAAACCTCAACATTGTGTTGGCTTCAGAGAAACTTCTTTATACGATAGAGAAGAGCCCTCCGAAGGAAGCCCCTGCTGATATCAGCCCTGAGGAGCTGGTGACGCTTCAGAAATGGTGGGACGAAGAGCTTAAGACTCGATGCTATGTGATGGCATCGATGTCTAACGAAATACAACGACGCTTTGAGAAGACAAAGTATGCTGCTGACATACTCTTTCATCTCAAAGAACTGTATGAGGAGAACTCTCGACATGATAGGTTCACGGCTGTCAAGGAGCTTATGACGAGCCGCATGCGCGATGGGACTTCGGTCCGCGAGCATGGGGTTTGTATGATTGGGCTCGTTGAAAAGTTGTCGGGCCTTGATATCACACTTCCACACGAGCTGTTTGTGGATGTGCTTCTCCTCTCATTGCCTGCTGCATTCGACCCCTTTGTGGTCAACTTCAACATGAACAAGCGACATGGTTCGATCTATGATGAGCTTCACTGAACTTCGTACCTCGTTTGGGGCTATGCGCTCGAAACGGCTTTAATGCTGTTGAACAATGTCCACACAAAGGCAGTGGATGAAACTCCATATGAGATATGGATGGGAAAACCACTCAAGTACTCATACATGAGGATTTGGGTATGTCCTGCTTACGTGGAGCAGACAGTGGGAGATAAGCTGGATATGAGATCCATCTTATGCTACTTCATTGGGTATCCAAAGAATTCCATTGGATACTACTTCTACTATCCAAGTGAAATAAAAGTGTTTGTTTCTAGGAATGCCACATTTATGGAAAGGGAATTTCTACTTGATAGAAAGGGCAAAATAGTAGAACTCGAAGAGGTTCGAGAACCAACTGAAGTACCAAGTGAATATCCTGCACCTACAGAGCCAGTACCAGAAATGGTCGCACCTAGGAGATCCGAAAGGGTTCCTAGGGCTCCTGAGAGATATGGTTTTCTCCTTGAAGATGATCAAAGTGATCAAATTGTTGGATCTGATCCAAGAACTTTCAAGGAGGCAATTTCCGATGCTGATTCTAATTTGTGGCTTGAAGCAATGCAGTCTGAGTTTGACTCAATGCATGCGAACCAAGTTTGGACTCTTGTTAAACCTCCCGAAGGAATTGTTCCTATTGGGTGCAAATGGGTATACAAGAGGAAACTTGGGCATGATGGTAAGGTAATGACCTACAAGGCACGACTGGTCGCGAAAGGTTACACTCAAAGGCAAGGTGTTGACTATGATGAAACCTTCTCGCCAGTCGCAATGTTCAAGTCAATTAGAATCTTGTTAGCCATAGCCGCATGGTACGACTATGAGATATGGCAAATGGATGTGAAAACTGCGTTCATTAATGGAAACATTAAGGAAGAGATCTATATGACGCAGCCTGAGGGTTTCACATCTGTTGGAAGCGAGCATAAGGTATGCAAGCTTCAGAGATCGATCTACGGTCTCAAACAAGCATCGAGGAGTTGGAACCTGAGATTCGATGAAACAATTAAGGAATTTGGTTTCATCAAGAATCCCGAGGAGCCATGTGTTTAGAAGAAGGTAGTTAAAAGCCCTGTGACATTCCTTGTACTTTATATTGATGATATTCTACTCATTGGGAATGATGTAGGAATGCTGCAGTCAACTAAAGTCTGGTTGTCTAGTAGATTTTCGATGAAGGACATGGGTGAAGCATCCTATATTCTTGGAATACAGATCTATAGGGATAGATCGAAACAGATGCTCGGACTCACCCAGGCCACCTACATCGATACCATACTTAAGAGGTTCTCTATGGAATGTCCAAGAGAGGACACCTATCTATGTGCCACGGGGTCACTCTATCTAAGTCTATGTGTCCAAAGACTAATGAGGAGATAGAGAGTATGACACGTGTGCCATATGCCTCGGCAATAGGTAGCATTATGTATGGAATGATCTCGACTAGACCGGATGTCGTATATGCTCTGAGTGTCAGGAGCCGCTACCAGGCCAACCCCGGCCAATTGCATTGGAAGGCTGTGAAGGATATTCTTAAGTACTTGCGAAGGACTAAGAATATGTTCATGGTCTATGAGGGTGGTGAACTGAAACTGGAAGGCTATACTGATTCTAGCTTCCAGTGTGACGTGGATGATTCGAAGTCTACCTCTGGATTTGTATTCATGCTCAATGGTGGTGCTGTCTCTTGGAAGAGTTCCAAGCAAGACACCATCGCGGATTCAACCACTGAGGCTGAGTACATCGCAGCATCAGCTGCTGCTAAGGAGACCGTTTGGATAAGGAATTTCGTCCAAGAGTTGGGCGTCATTCCTAATGGAGTTGGTCCAGTCCCGGTGTACTGTGACAACACGAGTGCCGTTGTGCAAGCAAAGGAGCCTAGGTCTCACCAAAGATCCAAACATATACTGAGGAAATACCACATAATCCGGGATATTGTGGCTAGGGGTGACATAGCAGTTGAGAGAGTCGCCTCTGCGGACAACATTGCTGATCCACTTACGAAGCCCTTGCCAGGACCGTTGTTTGAAAAACATCACGAAACAATAGGACTGCGTCTGATGAGTAGTTGGCTTTAGGACAAGTGGGAGATTGTTAGAGTAGATGCCCAACTAGCCAACTTGTGGCGTGTGGGTTTATAGACTCTTGTATATGACAGTCTTTATATATGATATTCGCATTTGTTTATGGCATTCTTTATCTTCGTTATGTTTATATAATGTTAACAATTGTGTTGGATAAAGACCTAGAATGCACCATAGTGTATGTTAGATGTGATAGTGGGTATGACGGCTATCATGAAACACATCTAATAGTCACTGTGTATTCTGAATTAGTTAATCGAAACGTCATTGAGACTCTACATGATAGGCATCTCACTTTGACCCGTTTGCCGACTCACTTGGGGTCATTAGGCGGCGGGATTGGGTGAGATCCCGATGCATGTAGGAGTCGATGCTTCGTTGTCGAGGATTCATCGCTCGCTTACATGCGTGGATATCCTATGCTATCTGAGGGGATAATAGTGTATAAATCTCTGGCCAGAGTACTAGAAGTGTTTTAGGTAAATGGGTTTACCTAGTTACACTTGCGATGTCACTATTCGATCTCCAAGATGTATGCATAGCTATCGGATCTCTAGCGACTCTCGATTCACCAATGGTTGTTGATCTGATCGGGATATATGGATTGAAAGGACCGTACTGTACGCTAACCGTGACCAACTGGTTCTTGCAGGCACTATCAGTGATACCTAGGGGATCATGGCACGATGTTGCTAGGCGCTTTACCATGATCCGTTGGGCAAGTCCGAAATTGTAATTTCAGAGCCGCAATGGTTGTGGGCCCACGACTAGCTGTATCCCTGAACCATTGAGGGTCACACAAGTACTGGATTTGTGATTCCCGCACGGAAACTGAGCTCAATGTGTTGAGCATAGGAAGAGGATTTTGGGAAGTGCGACTTCCTAAAAGTCAACAGGGGTGAAATTGCGATTTCCCACTGTTGAGGGGCGAAACTGTCATTTGGACTAGGTAATCTAAAAAATCGTTTTTCGCATCATAATATTCAGTTTTTGAAACTTAGTCGATCGGTCCGATCTGATCGACGATCGGAGTTATGATGAAACCGTGGTGATTTAAATGAACCGAATGTTCATATAGGACTTGGGCCTGACCCAAGTCCAATGGGCCGGTTCAAGCCCATCTACCAACTTAATTAATAAAGGTGATTAGGGCTTAATTCACTACAACACAACAACAAACCCTAGCTCACATAGCCGCCTCCTCTCCCACACACGCCTCACGCCGCCGCCGACCGCCCGCCGTCGCCGCCGTCGCCCGATTTTTCGCTTGATCGGACTTGTTTCGATCACTGCGTCGAGGAGAATCCGTTCGTGATAAAATCCATCAGCTTTCTAGTGCAGGCTGATTGACGATCTACAGCCGCCTACCGACAAGAGCCAATTTCCCTGTGATTCTGGTTGGAGCCAGGCGCCTAGACGCCAGCAAGGTAACACCCCGAAAATCATCATATGAATGGTTTATAGTATTGATTTTATTGTATTGAACGTTTCCCGGCGCTAATTTTAAAACTTCCGCTGCGTCGCCGGGAGACGGGATCCGGATCCGCCACCGCTTTCCCAACATGAGGTTGGCGATCGAGTATTTCTCAAAGTTTATCCTTTCAAGAGCGTGATGCGCTTCAGATTTAAAGGCAAATTAGCTCCTAGATTCGTTGGTCCCTTTGAGATTATTGAGGGGATTGGACAGTTGGCTTATAGATTGAGACTGCCCGATGAGTTAGCAGCGATGCATGATGTCTTTCATGTGTCAATGTTGAGGAAATATGAGCCAGATCCGTCCCATGTGTTGAGAACCGACGAAGTTGAGCTGGATTCTGCTTTGAGTTATGTCGAATATAGTTATGTCGAATATCCAGTCCAGATTCTGGATAGGAAGGAGAAGAAGTTGAGGAATAAAGTAGTTCCGTTGGTGATGGTCCAATGGAGCAAGCATGGCAGAGAAGAAGCAACTTGAGAACCAGAAGAGAAGATGCAGCGTGAGTGGCCACATCAGTTTGAATAGATTGTTGTTTTAGATTTCGGTTTCTGGGTGTGTTTTCCCTAGTTGTTGGTTGCTATTTGTCCAGTTATCGTGAACTCTTGGACTTGTATCAGATGAATTTCTGCTTTGTATTCGATTGTTGTGATGAATTAATTGAATTTTCCTTGAGTTTGCCTTTGATTTCGAGGACGAAATCTCTTAAGGTGGGGAGAATGTGAGGATTGAGAAATTCGAAATTGTGATTAATCAGTTTTGAAGGATTAGTC
This sequence comes from Dorcoceras hygrometricum, assembly GCA_001598015.1. Classification (NCBI taxonomy): domain Eukaryota; kingdom Viridiplantae; phylum Streptophyta; class Magnoliopsida; order Lamiales; family Gesneriaceae; genus Dorcoceras; species Dorcoceras hygrometricum. Next base: position 66,730 of record KQ986776.1, read on the forward strand.
GCGTGATTTTGAGTTGTCGAATTTCTCTAAGTGTAAAGAAATCAGTCATTGCGAATCTAAGAAGTCAACGCGAGTCAACGGTACTGTAGCTTGCAGCTGGTAGAATTTGGTTCAAATAGTTACTGTAGCGTATGGAAAATATGCCGTCGTTTTGCTTTCCAGTCGCAGCGCTTGGAATGTTATCTGCTGGTAGCAAGTGTGTGCTTGTAGAGGTTGCTGCGGGCAGTAGTTGCTTTTAGCGCGAGAGTTAACGAGAGAGCGACACGTGTTGGTCAACATTTTGGGCATTGACTTCTGTTGACAGCATTGATCAGTTGTTGCATTGTGAGAGAGGTGTTGCGACTGGGTGACCAGCTGTTGATTTGAGGAACCAGTCGCTGATGAGAGGCGACGTCGTTTGGGTAAGTTGAAACGCTGTGTTTTGGCGTTGCGCCTGGTACCAGCCACGAGGTATCTGTTGGCAGATATGATGACGTATCCTGTGCGACGTCGTTTTGATTTAGTTGGCGGGAGCCTTTATACGTCGTCGTTTGATTGATTTAGCGCGACCAGTTGATGGTTATTTAGAGGAATCTGTTGTCAGCTGGTGTAGAGCTGCGGCGTCGTTTTAGTTACTTGGAACGATGTCGTTTTGGATGTTTCTTTCGAATGCAACAACTGGTTTCTATCGACAGATTTCTACTTTAGCATTTCTCAACGACTGATTTAGAGGAGCAGCAGCTGGTGTATGGAGATATATATATAGAAGTGTTGATCGACACTTGGAATTATTCTGAACCCGATATTTCTTATCTCTATCTTCAACCCTCGTTAGCTACTGTTCATCGTGATTTAATTCCAACCGATTCTCGTCGTTCTCCGCCGATGATTTGAGCGATTTTGGTGGCGCTGGAATCCTTTAGACTTGTTCTTTCGATTGTTACCTATTAGAGGCTGTAGAACGACTTGTGAATTATAACGCGAAGCTGCTGGTGTGCGAAGATTTCTGGAGAAATCTGACAGAGCGTTCTTTGGGTGTTGTGCAATTTTGGGTAAGTGATTCCTTGCCAAGTTTAAGAGTTGGGAAGTACTCTGTAGGATTCGATAGTTGAATTATGCTACTGGACCTTAGAACTTTAGATGTTGAGTTTGAATTTAACTGATCGTTAGATACCTGGTACAGATTTGAGTTCCAGGGAGTCCCTGCCGTGAATTTGGTAGCGGGAGGAAGCTGACTTGCTTCGGTTGTTTGTACCGTGCCTTTGTGAGAATCTGTTGAGGTAGATTTCAGCAGTTGAAGGTACGAATTGAGCGGATTTTACAGCTTTGAGCTTGGACATGGCTATATTTCGTGTTATGAAATCTGCCTGCATTGATGGATGTATTTACGTGAAACAGATTGATGAATTATGTGATTTGTGTTCTGTTTTCACGTATGAATTATTGTATGCACTGATATGGATTAATTGGCATTCATGCATAAATCTTGAGCCAGATTGATTGATTGATGACCCGAGATTAGAGCCACGTTGTGACTGGCTAACTGAGGTGTTGTGCCTGAATAGTCCAACGCTATCATCGGAGTGGTGACCGACTGATGGGTTGTGTCTGAATACCACCAAGCTGTGATGGGTTGACGGACCCTGAAGATCACGGACCGATGATTTCAACCGGCTGACCTGCTGTGCGTGGTATAGAGGCTCGAGAGATTTGATTTTCCAGTTGATACGCTGGTCTATCTATCCGATCTTTGTTAGCCCTCATGCATTTCATGACATTGATTTATAGCATGTTGCATGATTAGCTGTTGATAGCTCTTCGTACTGAGGCTTGACCTCATATTTGTTTTCCTGCTTTTGTTGTTGTTTGGGTCTGTGTTACCCACTTGCAGGATCTTCAAGTAACCAAGCTGGACAGAGTGGAGGTTCAGCTGGTCGATCCCCGTTTCCATGAGTCCCAATTAAATTATTATGTATCGAACAGGTGGAATGCCCCACGATTCTATGTATTTGGGGATCTATTGTTGAATCGAGTATTGTTGTTACCTGTTTGTTGGAGTTTGAGTTAACTCTTATTTTGATTATGAATATTTTGAATGTATGTTTTAAGCTCAGGCCAAATTATATTTCGAAAATTTTTAAGCCCGATTTTACGCTTCCGTGATTATGTGCTTAATTATGCTATTATCTTGAGTATTAGCATGGGGCCTGACATGTAAACACCGTATAACGTCCTCTGTGAATTGTGTACTATTTACCCAAAATAGTATCGACGTTGTCTCCTTAATTCCAGGCATATGTACGATCTCAATCTCCACCATTGATTCTTTCCATTCTGAATATGTAATTGCATTTGAATCGATTTGTCGCTTGCGCCAGAATACTCTTATTGTTAATACAGCTTTTCCTTTCTTGAAGAAGATGAATAGTTCATCGCTGATAGAATACGTGACTGTTACTACTGAGTACATAACACCAACTAAATCTTTTCAACAACTGAGTGTCCAACTACTGATCGTAACAGCGACTGGATCAACGTCTGAATTCTAGCGCTAAACCAAACGCCGTCGTATCAACTAATCCAAACGACGTAGTTTTGTTGTTCATTAAGAAACACGCTAATACTTGAGTAGTTGCGTCTGATATCAAATCAACAACTGAATCCCAACGTCTGAATATGGTCGCTACTGAAGTAGAATTCAACTGCTGATCATAAAAACCAACGACTGATTATACCAACTGCTGATTAGATATCCAACGCCTAAAATATCCTTCTTTTTGCAAATTGAGAATATGACATAACGGCTGGTTGCAACGACTGAATGTTCCAACAACAATCACGACTGAATCAAAAGCACTGTAGCCAACTACTGAAAATACTTACTACTGAAATAAATACCCAACTGCTGAAATATGTTGACTACTGAAGCGAATATCCAACTGCTGAATGAATACCAAAGTCTGATTGCGTAGCCCTTGATCAACATTTGATTTGCTCTCACTACTGACATAAAGACCCGATACCAGAAACTGATAACCGTATATCTTCAACCTCTGAAATAGTAATCCATCAACTGAGTGCTTCAAATCAATTCCTGAAATATTCCTGAATACCAAGATCTGATATCTAACAACTGAAATATTCAATCCCAATGTCTGACTGGTCAATCCAACATCTGAGGTATAATTTGCTCCAAACATGTAGTTGATCACCTTAAACGGCTGACTGTCCAAGTGTTACTTCTGAATTTAGCACTTGTATTTATCATCGAAACTAATAAATTTTATCTTAACAATTTTCCCCTTTTTGGTGATGACAAAACTTAGCAGCCTATCGATTTAAATAAATGATCAAATGATAAAATGCGCAAAGTCTGCTGAAATATCTATATTTCATTAACTGACAAATTGTACACAAGATTTGTACAACTAAGAGTTAAAGAATTTAAAAATCCTTTTCTCTAGACATCCAATATTTAGCGCTCCTCTTGGGTGGTGCACCTGGTGGATTGGTCCATATCTTATGCCACTAACAGGTGACTCACCACTTGATATTCTTCTTTTTGAGGAACCACTACTGTCTCCTCTTCTCTGACTTTCACCTCTGCTACCACGTCCAACAGGACGGCTCTGTTCATATGCTCTATTGCCACTGCCACCACTTCCCCCGTTGGGTCGGCTTTGATTGTCAGGAGGTGGTTGAGGGCGGCGGCTGCTACTATCTTCCCCCTTTTTGTCATCACTGCCCTTAGTGAGAAAGAGAATGAGTTCTGCAAGATGAGTACCGAGGGAAGCCAATTGTCCTTGTGTATCAACGCAGAATTCCAGAAGCTCGTTGCGAATATCAGCTAATTTGTCATCAAAATCCTTAGATAACTTAGCCTTGATATCCTTCACTTCTTTTATAGTAGCCTCTAAATCTGTCGATAATATAACATTTTGAGTGCGGACAGCTTTTAGAGCTAGCGACAGTGCATTGTTGTCATTTTGAGCTTCCTAGCGACTGCGTTTTAATAAACCCCGGAAGGTTTCATTTTGCTCAGAAAGACTATCAAGGAAGACTCTTTGAACATGATCAATTTTGCACATCACTTAGCTAAGAGCAGTATTCGTCCTCCGAGAATACCTTGATTGATTAGCAACAAGATTTGAGAAAGATTCCCGAAGAGCAGTAATGGAGGCAGAGATAGCTGTGGCAGAGGAAGTCGAAATGAACTAATCAGGAGCTGAGTCATCTTCCAACTGAATGTCATCTTCAACAAAGTGCATGGAAGAATCAGCTGTGGTAGACGGAGAGTGAGGACGCTGGTCCAAAAGCAACTGTACATTCTGATTCTCTACAGCTGAACTAGCAAAAACTGTACATGCGGACTAACAAAAACTGAACTCTGACCTAACTGTACATCCCTCAACACTGATCTGTCCAAAACAATAGTGGAAACAAAACTGCGAATATCATCTGTACTCAAACCACTGAACAAGATATACTGAACAAAAGCTGTACATAGTTGACTCCATCCCAAAGTAACGACTATCTGTCTACGAGAACCAAAATTAGAAACTGGCTCCACAACTGATAGAGTGCGGCAAAAATTAATCGAGCCTACTGGCAGAATTTTACCAGAGACAAAGAATTGTGCAACTTCTATACAAACATCTCCCCACCGTTTCTGCATCAACTTGAAAAATTCATTAGCGGGAGGGAGAGTGTCATCATACGAGCGTTGACGTGAAATCTCATCACTTACAATTAGCTGTGGTATCTTCACCCAGTGGTCACCACATGGTTCAATCACCCAAACTCCATCAACGCAGATAATTATTCTAATCCAATATGTAGATCGAGTATTGGTGTTGGTTCTGGAAATTACAGCACCTCGATCTCGCGATCGACCTTCAAAAACTTTTTGAGCAACATGTATTCTCCCATCTAAGACCGTGTGCCATCGTCTGTTCTTTCAAGTATTCTACCACAAACATATGAAGATCGGAAAGAATCTCAAGTACTTTGAGATCAGTAGCAGAAGAACCTTCACCTGGGATAAAATTGATCTTCCTTGCTTCTAAAAATTTCCTGATTAACAATTCTCTGTACTTAGTTAATATGTACATCCTCCTGTTGAGAGCTACTCTAGTAGAGTCTGTTGCAGCCCAAGACAAAATGAGAGCCTCCTTATCAAAATATGACTCATCTATCTTTAGATTCGCTAATTCATCTACATCGTCTATAATCTGCTCCCGTAACTGTACAAGAACCTCTATATCTGCAAGAATCAGAGAAAATTGTTCCTTAACCGGATTGCCCTTAATTGGATCTCTTTCCATAAGGGGTGCGTTCCCTTTATCCGCCGCAGGAATCTTGGGTAGACTGGCCTTGTAACAGTCCCCTTCATCGACTCCAGGGATTGAGATATTCTTGCCTAAAATAATCTTCGTTATCTCCACATTGGCAGACGGCAATGGGCACTCTACTGGAATTGTCATCAAAATATCCTCCAGAGACATTTCCTCATCTACAGATTGTTCAACAACCTATGTCTCCATTTCCTCCACTGTTTCCATGTCCTCATCGGTGTCACTAGCTGTTGTGACCATTTGCTCAGTGTCTCGAGCAAACAACACTTCATAAGGAAGATCAAACCAACATTCCACTTCATCTGCTTTTGGAGCGGCCTATTCCCCAACACGTGATTCACTGACAGTTGCTCCTGCAACATCTAATCCACCAACGTCTTGTTCTTCCTCGTCTGGTTCAATTTGAGCAGTCTCAGCAAGGACCTGCCCAATTATGATGTCAACATCATCAGCAGTTGGCGCCCCAAAATCCATAGGACCGCAAATTCTAATCCTTATAATTCGAGGACCCATTTCTAATTTCAGATTCCAGCATTATTTATTTATACAAGAAGTTGATTCCTATTTTCATATTTCACGCGGTGCATGAGGTCTGTTGGATGTCTCCTCAAGTGCAAGATGAACAGTTTTCAGATCTTTCAGAAATATAATGGCAGGGATGGGAGAATGGTTTATTTTCAGATTTGTGTAGTGCATTTACAAATCAAAATAGTGACAGGGGATTTTAAGTAAAATTTTGAGATGTACGCATGGTTCACCATACCTACTCAAGTGTTTCTCCCTGTTACAAATCAGACTCCCATACCGATGGTCCTTGTGAACTATAAGTTCATTTCCTTGCAAGAAAATACTCATTTTTGCATAAAAAAAATAGGAAGCTCATCGAAGTGCTCGAGAAGACTCACTGTGAGACCTGCTGCATTTTGTGATTTTTTCTTATTGAGGCAAGTAAATCTGATTCTTGATACGCCCTGAAAGCATATGTAATATTCTTTTTCGTTTCGTGATTCCTTGCCTAAGTTATGTTTAACATCAGCCTTTGTTCATGTTCTGCTGATATTGAAGTGTATGTTTGATATTCAGGTTCACAGATGGTTTTTGTTTGAAACTAAAAAGTGCGTTTTATGAAGTTGATGTTGATTTTAACCCACTGAGCATTTCAGATTCCAGTCCATCGTAAAAGTTCGAAATTCTTCTTCTGGTGAATGGTAACATTTGAATTTGACGCTAGATACTGTTCATTTGTGTTCAGCTGTTGTCAGCTAGGTACTGTTCATTTGTGTTCAGCTGTTGTCAGCTAGGTACTGTTCATTTGCGTTCAGCTGTTGCATTGTTTTGTCATCAGCTGTTGGTTTTCAGCTGTTGCTTTGTTTCATCGTCAGCTGTTGCGTTGTTTTCATCAGCAGTTGGTTTTCAGTTGTTGCATCATTTCATCATCAGCTGTCGCACTATTTGTATTCAGCCGTTGTTTTGTTCAATGTCTGAAAGTCCTTGTTTAAGTTGCGTTGACATCTGAGTTGACCAACCAAAGTCTGAATTGTTTCTTCCCAACGTCTGTTTTTCTATTCAGCTGTATGCTCAGTGAAGAAAATGTTTTATGGACAAATGAGTTTTAAATAAAGTGAACCCCAATGTTAAGATCTGAGTTTAACCAGAAGTTGTTTAAAGGAAGAAATTGTTCATATTTTACGATTTATGACAAAGATAACAGACGGTCCATATTGGAAGGGTGAGCAGCAGACGAGCGTGTCGGTTGCCCCTTCATATTGGGTGAGATTTCACCATATAGTAACTGATATCAGTAGTCATTCGATCGAGTGCAACGGGACCTAAGTAGAGCTTCTGAGCCATAAGTCTAATGAAAATGATAAATTTGGGATCTGATTTTATTCTCGGAACAGATGTTTACGACGAACGACATTTTAATTCCTTCCTTTTAAACTATGATGTCTTATGTATTGCGCCTGCATATATGGTGTGTTGTTACTCCCAGTTTTGTCTGCTGAGCCCCTAGGCTCACTAGATTTCTTGGTGCAGGTGAGTCCGCGCCGGAGCAGATGGGTGGTGGAGTGTGAACCAATAGCGGCGTGTGAGTGTTTATCAAAGGCCTGCGTTTCCGCGACGTTTATTTTGTATTTGATGTTTTTGTTGTCTTTGATCTTAGTCAAATATGTATTGAGATCTGTTACAACAAAGATGAATTCAAATATAGTTCAGTAGTTGTAATATCGCGACTTCGCATTTTGTACTTCGAAATTGTAATGAAATCTGATTTTATTTTCTTGGCGCCAACGGTTATTATTTCGATTTTTTTTATTTGAGCAAGGCAATACATCTTGTTCCATTTATCATTTTAGCCCTCTATTATCTCTTTTATTTCGTTCTCTTCAATCCCGTGACTTCCATGGGCATGGGCGTCACAACATGGTATCAGAGCATGGTCCAGAGATGAACACACGCACTCCTCGCTGGAACAGATTTCATCGACCGTCTCTTCGGGGCAGTGAGTTTTCTTTTATGTTTTAGAGCATGTATCTTTTGATTCTTACGTGTTCTGATATTCATATGTGGTGGATTACGGGCTATAGATTAAGATGTCTGGCCGAGGAAGAGGGAGGAGAAATACCCCTGAATATGAACCCAGTCCCGATAGCAACGCTAGTATTGCCCAACTTCTAAGGTTGCTGGTAGAACAGCAGGGTAGAGGCAATGGTCAATCCTCCAGTAGTAGAGGACCCAACAATGATGACCCTCAAGAACGATTTCGAAGACAGAAGCCGAGAGAGTTTAGCGCACAACAGATCCCTTTATCGCAGAAAGCTGGATTAAATCAATGGAGGTGATATTTGTATCTCCAGACGTCCAACTTAGAAAGATCCAGATGTGCGATTTATATGTTGAGAGATGATGCGATGCTCTGGTGGGAAGGAGCAAAGCTTACAGTAGATGTGACGAATCTCGGCTGGGAAGAATTCAAGCAGGTGTTTTTCGAACAATACTTCACAGAGGATAAGAGATCCCTGAAGAGGGAGTTTTTAATGATCAAGCAAGGGGACATGTCTGTCCAGGAGTATGTTCCAAAGTTCGAACGAGGATGTTATTTTGTACCATTGATTGGAGCTGATCCTAGGGAGAAATTGCGACATTTTGTAGATGGATTGAAACCAGCGCTCAGGAATGATGTGAGGCTGTTAGAGCCAAAGGATTATCGAAGTGTGGTGGACAAGGCTCTGAGAGCTGATCAAGATTGGAAAGCAGTTGTGGAGGAGCGACAGCTGAAGAGGCAGGCCTTTCAACAGAAGGACCAGCGACCGCCCAAGAAGCCATATAAGAATCAGCAGCGGTCGCAGGAATAGAAGCCTCAGGAGCAGAAACCTTTGGTTGTGCAACCCATTAGCGCGGTTTCGACAGTTGGCAACAGACCTCAGTGTCGCAGGTGTCAGAAGAACCACCCTGGTCCTTGTAGAAAGGGACAGAATGTTTGTTACATATGTGGATTGCCAAGACACGTTATTAAGGACTGCCCGAAGTCAAAACAGATGGTGACCAGCAGAGCTTACGTCATGACGACTGAACAATCCAATCCAGATTCCACAGTGGTTACGGGTAAGATCTTGATTGCTGGTTTGCACTCATCAGCCTTAATAGATTCAGGTGCGATGCATTCATTTATAGCATCAGATTTTGCTAAGAAGTTACCTGTTAGACCCGAACAGGTGACTATGGGATTTTGCTTAACGGTGCCCTCTGGGGAAGAGCTGGTATCTCATGACTTGTTTTGTGACTTAGAACTTAGGCTTCAAGGGCATTTGGTCACTGCTGATTTAATTGTTTTACCTATTCCTGAGTTCGATCTAATTCTAGGGATGGATTGGTTAACCACATATGGTTTAGTAATAGATTTCAAACTTAGAACTGTGGTAGTGAAACCCCCAGGAGGAGACTGGTTCACGTTCGAGCCAATCAGAATTGTAAGATTCCTCGCATTATTTCAGCTCTTAAAGCTCAGAGTTGTTTGAGAAAAGGGGGAGTAGGATTTTTGATAAGCCTATCATCCTTAGCAGCTTTTAGCAAGCCTCAGCTTTCAGATGTAGAGATAGTAAGCGAATTCCCCAAGGTTTTTCCAGAAGACATATGCGGACTGCCACCTGATAGGGAACTGGAATTAGCAATTGATTTAGTTCCAGGAGCAACACCAGTTTCCCGACCGCCTTATCGTCTTGCTCCATCAGAAATGAAAGAAATACAAGAACTGTTGGACAAGGGCTACATACGACCAAGTACATCACCGTGGGGAGCCCCTGTTTTGTTCGTTAAGAAGAATGACGAGAGTCTAAGGTGTTGGGATTGGTCCGGATCCGCACCCC